>DWPT01000080.1:0-32987 GCA_018251895.1 Agathymus mariae mariae
AAATAATTTGAGAAAAGTAGTGCGTGTACAAAGTAATGTTACTAAGGCAGGTGACACATTAGTCATAATGATGATTTCCCTGCACTCAGTCGGCGTGGCAGACTGTTGCCTGAACCTTTCTCATTTCGAGAGGAAACCCGAGCCCAGCAGTAACACCATATGGATTGTGATAATGATGATAAAAATATCTATATATAATTAGGTAATAATAGTAACACGTAATGATACGTAATGGTCAACGGTTGTTAACCGATCGTTTTCACATTTTGTCGTTTGGTAGCCATCGACGTTTTAGTGATATAAATAAAAATGTGGAAACTGACCGTTATTTGACGATTACAAACGAAATTTGATCTCTAGTTAAATATTATTTTTCATAAATATACTAACGTCATTGTAGGGAGCACAACCCGGCAGTATGCAGAGTTGCCTCTTTATAAGCACCTCTATGAGAGCTCGAGCTGACTTAATTGGTTTCACACATCTATACTCTGTTTGATCTTTGCCGACAGTCTGGCAGGGTCGATGGTCGAATAATGTCTGCTATTGTTTTGTTGTGAATGTATATAATTTGACCATAACAATTGAGTATCCGCTTCTGTCTTGCCGGCAACGCGTCGGTGATGTCTATGATGTTACAGACGTGCTGGGAGACGATGACTACTTTCTTTGGAACGTGAGCTCGTTTGTCGGCTACTTACACAAAAATAAATTTGGTAGTTACCTACCGAGCAGGGATCCCGGGTTTGATTCCCGGATCATGTAACGTCTTATTTGTGTTTGTCCATGCCGCTCGCAACACAAGAAGTCCTTGTACGGGGGTGTGAACATGCAAACATTATCACTCACAATATTAAATGTTTGTATGAATGCAAACATTAATTTATTAAATTTATCTAAGTACCACTTATTTCTGCATCGATTATTTTGCTAGTCTCTCACATATTTCTTAATTTACGAGATTCTGTTCGTAGCGTTGTACCAAAGTTACAAACATTTAAGTGGATATTATCGGACATGACGTGTGGAATTGTATTAACAACATAGCTAAATAATATACCGATTTTTAATTAAATAGATGTATTCTTTATATTTATTTATAAAATGATTATTTAATACGCCCACGAAGGCCTGGACTCTCTCGCTGGCAGACTCATGATTGAAATAAAACATATGGCCACTAACATTTACATGTCACGTTTTTATCGCGTAATGTTGAATCTTAGAAATATCCAGTAAACATGGACTGCCTGTCATAGATTGATCAGTACAATTTCTAAAAGGCAGGAAATGCGTCGATCAGCCCCCTGGAGATCGACTTGTGCACAAATCACATACATTTATTTCAAAGGATTTATCTGATTAGTAAGATTTAGAGGGCACCGTAAAACGACATCATGTTACCTTGTGATACATTGAACTTTGATCTTACCTCTCTTAGTTAGAAGTATTGATATAACTACAATTTATGTCTTGTAGTTTTGAAACATAGACCCTGTGTAGCAATTCGAAACTATCTTTAATTTTGAACCCTTAGCCAGTAAAAGATTCTGTCTGCGACGAAAAGAAAAAACCAGCCGAGCCAGACGAGCACCTGTTAAAAATCTGCACCATCCAGTTCAAACCCAATACTGTCGTGGTGATTAGGTTTTATAGCTTCTGTAGGTAACACAACCGCCAATTTAATTGACCTTTAAAGGTTTTTTACTTGCTTCTGGTACTGGTGAACTAGTTATGAAGTGGATTTATCTTTCATCTTTAGACGGTAATAATAAATCTCCTGGTGTTTTGGACGATCAATCGTGGAGGTCAATGAAATATGTATTGATATTAACGAATATGCCAAATTTATTGTTGGTTATATTGATAATGCTGTAGCATGGCACAATGGCAAAATTTATCAAAATTAACAAAATATGTTTAGACCAAAATAATCAGTGACTGGATCAAGAGAGACAAAGAATAATGTCAATAACATGGCTTATGAGAGTGGTGGCAGTGGGATGACCATGATGACTATGAGGAATCCACAACACTGATGACTCCTCCATCTATGTCAATCACACACAAAGTGTAGAGTTCAATTTCAGGCGCGAGCCGAGGCGGAGTATCGTATGGGTCGAAACACCTTCTTAAAAGGGAAAGGGAGCCCAAGTTTTAACAAGAAATTGGTTATAAATAGGGTGCTCGCTGCAGGCACCCTGGCCTGCGCAACAACTGACAAGCAAGTCTTCCAGAATAAAAAAAAATAGGAACATTTAATAAATAATAAACCTCCTCATTGAAATGAATGCTTTTCCGTAAGTTTTTTATATAATTAAGTTTAATATAATTTGTTATACATATAATACCCCAACAGCGTGCGGTCAACTTGCGGATCATGTTAAGTGAAGTGTTGATTGCCAATTATGAGAGGAACGTGAGGAAGCTGTGTTTTACTGGTGCTCCAATAACTCCGTAGATTGGCTAGTTAATGAGGCGTTTCATAATTCAATTGGCCTTCATCGTCGCGTATCGATCGTAAGAATATGATAGGAGTCATTTTACAACGCACATGTGTTTCATATAACTGACGTCGGTGTAAAAATTGATTTCTTATTATGATGATTGTAAGAAACAGAGACACAGACGGTTTTGCATAGTATATAGTACGGTAGGTAACATGAGTATGAGTGCATATTGTGCTAATCTACATATTTACTATCTGATTTTCATTAAATGTATTTCATTTTGTCCAATCTCAGAGATAAATGTACATATCTAGCAGATATTCTTAATCTGAATATTTCTGCCATTCAAAACAAAAATAATTATTAAAATATTGTACATTTATGAAATATGCAAATAAATTACAATATCTATTAGATGCGAAGAAACGTATTAAAATGTTTTTTTTTGTAATGAAAATCGTCGAAACACGGTCTAAATCTCCATCGTTGATCATCATTTTAAGAACAATAAAAATTGGGCAAGTTTGCAGCGCAAACAAGCTAATATTTGTTTCCAGTATTTATTATTTACGACCCCACAGGCTTACACTCCCTCAGGTGTACATCATCCATCGTATGCAAGGGTGTTGACGATCTTATAAGCCGCTCCGTGAATACATCCAAAACAAATACACGTTGACTACGCTGCCGGTAAACCTACTGTTGCGCTGAACTATGTCACAACTACGAAGTTATCGGCAAACTCAACTCAAACGGAGTTCCTGTAGCGGCCGCGTGTTTCACGCCTTGGGGCGGTCTCTACAACTTTCACATATATATATATTTACCTGTACATATCGTTAAGGAAATAACTTAATATTTTACCTTTAAATAATGACGCATAATAAATACTGTCATAAAGGAATAACAAAAATTAATTGCAGGTTTTTACCTGCCTTCTTACTGCTTATGGCGCACAGGTAATTGACTATAAAACTAGTTCCTTTTACTAAAGTTTGATAGTAAAGAAAGAAAGTGAAAGTTTGTGAAAGATAATACCGTCAGCCGCATATTGAACGATATTTTTATTTATCAGGTTAACCATATTTTTGAGAAATGTGGTATATCCACCTCTATCTAACCATATCTGACTATCTATCTAACTATAAATAATTATTATTGAATTCTATTAATTATTAACAGTATAGTCCAATTTCGCCTCCTCCCGAACTATGCGAGACAGACGGACGCACTTAAAACTAGCGTTACTGCTCTAGCACAGCCGCAACGAAGCTGAGTGCTTTCGTTTTTCGCATAATGTCCTTTATTGTTACTGTTCTAATTTTTTATTTTGGTATTATTTTTTTTTTTATATTTGCTGCTTTATCTTAAATATACGTTTTTGTTTCTTTCTTTCTTTCTTATTTTTCATCAGAGAGCCCGCCGTGTTTGTTTACTACTGACAAATCACATCTTGGAGAAACTGACATTGAATTACTGCATATTTTTGTTGGCATTTAAGCTGAAGTACACAAATACGTAGTCATACGATAGTGTGTACGTACCCTTCAATACAGTTTATGGCTCAAACATGACCCTAAAAGTTCCCCTACAATATTCTACTAGTGTATAACTATAACAGAATCATATACAATTTTTACACCTGTATGTGACATGTACGCGTCCTCTATTGTACATTGATAGCGACGGTTGTAGAGCTAGGGAACTGTTTCCACTGTACGTACAATCGTTTCTTTAAATCGACTGAAGAGTATGTAGCTTTTATATTTTTTTTTACTAGACTTTTTATATCGATGTTGGTAATTCCTCTGTTATGATATAGGTACATGTAAATATTATTTATTATGCTATGCTATGGATGTTACAAATTAAAATTCATGTTAATTTTATATTTAACTGATCATTTGAGATTTTGATGATTTTGAGAATTTGAGTTTTGGCTTGAACCACTAGACTATACAAATTTTGACCTTATAGTGTATTAAGTAAAACCATATCTCCTTGAATAGGTATTGGAAATACGTGAGTTGAGTTGAGTACGTGTTAGTCCTTCCGAATTATAAGAACGGTGTTGACCAGTAACCAGCTCTAACAGGTGAGAGTGGAGAGGAGGAAGAGGAGTAACAGGAGAGAGTAATTATATTTTAGTATACCAGTATTGTTCATGCTGTGAATAAATCTTCACAACGTCAAATAATCCAACCACAATTAACTAATCAACAACTTGATTCGCCATAATATTTATATCATTTGGTTACGTCTTCAAGTCACTTTCAAATGGTTCAGCGTTCTTTTATGGGGCTTGGAGTACATTTTTATAATAAGGTTCCAAAGTTGATACGTGAGTTATCTGTATATATATATATATATATTTCGTTCGCCTCGATGTTTAAGCAGTTATTGAAAACGGTTATAGAAGCAAAATATGATGTGTAGTATAAGTGTACTTACAGAATATCTAAATTATTAAATGATTTTGAATTTGAATATTATTTCCGTACCAGGTTGCAATGCACATAGGCTCAATAGGCATAGAACGGTCAATATGCACCGATGCACGTGTGAGAGGTGCCTAGCCATGTGTGCGGTTCGTGTGTAAAGGCCCTTGCTGCCAGCCTGGTGGCGTTATGCTGTACTGAACCATGAATGATTTTACACTAATATGAATTATTGCGTTTTAAATCATTTTGTTTCTACATAATTTTGTACAGATATCGATTTTTCTACCAATTAAGTAAATTGTTACTTCGACATAGTTATTATCATTATATTATACTGAATCGGTAGTAATTAAACTGTCAGTTCCATTAAATTTACGATGAAACCAACATCTTAAAACAAACAAAGCAATATTATTATAATCTGAACTCTAGAATGGTCTATTTTAAAGGCACCTCTAGGACGTCACAATTGTGTTAATAATTTATTAATAATTATTACTCGACTAATTAATAATATATGATATTGTTAGTTAAAAAAAATATTTAAATGCTGGTTTTAGGCTAAATTATTGAAAAGACGGTGCAATTTATGTCACTGCGGAGCCCAGCCCGTCTGTCACGATTTTTATGGTAATAATCTACTAATCTACAAAAATATTGAATAAATCGTAAATGGTTTATAATATTCAGATAGAGATCATGAGAGTAAATTAACTGCAAATGACTTCCCCTAGATCCCCCTAACGGATTGCCAACATATTTCCAGTCACCCTGTATACAAGTTTATCATCATTCGTCACATATACTGCTATTTCATTTTTGTTTAATGAGTGCTTCTCAAAACAAAAGAAAAACAAACGGTTAAGATATCGAAGCTTTCTAAATTCCAATGAGATCACGCAAACATAAAACTATTAGGCAAATGCAAGAAAAATTGAGATTAACCCGCTAAAGTGTTATTATTGTCTTCTGCATGATACATTCTCACTCAAATAGAGCGTACGACGGTAGTGAGCTCATACTAGGTTTGTATTACAGTATTACACTCCTACCGGCACTCAAGTTAGACGCTTCGTTTTTCAAAGGCCGTGTTGCAATCGAAAACGGTACGAAATTTTACAATAACCCAACTTTTGAATTGGATTTGTAGACCTTGTTGCTTTGCACTGTTCATTGTTTTAATTTGACAACCGAATTTGCGCGCCAAAGTGACCCGTCAGTTGCGTACGATGTGAGATTTTTAAACGATGTGCTTTTATTTGAATTTTTGTATGCAGCCAAAAAAAAACTTTTGGTTTTATTAAGTTTGTGTGTGTTTAGTTTTACTTGTGCACGTAGTGAATACCAAGGTTTTACACATAATACAATTAGTGGTAATTGAATTATATTGACTCACGTAAGTAATATGAAGTCTGCCATAAGCTAAATTAATATTCCACTTTCTTATATCATCAATAATCAAGTGTAATATTCTCGATACCATGAAATCTTATTAAATTATTTGTGTGAAAAGTAATTAAATTATAAGTACGTATTATCTTAATTACAATAGTGACCCAGTTTACTATAGTTAACTTATTACCTGAGTTAAGCCCATTTACGAGGTTTCCCGAAGCAGTTCAGGTTTTAATTATTTATTTATCTTGTCGTGATTATTTATTACATTGCAAAGTAACTTTACATGATAATAGAACAACCAGCAGTCCATAAAAAGGTAATGGACTTTAATTAATGTTGACAAATCTTTATACCGTATTTCTGGTTATCTACCATCTGCAAATCAGGTCCTATTAAATTCTATTAAGACTTGATTTTTTTTATTCGAATTGAAACAACTACATCGTAAGTTAATTGTTGCCAGTATGAAATATCACCTGTAATTAGCATGAATACAAGGAGTTATTATTCTACACCTTTGTTATATCATACTAATTTATAAAATATGCTTAAGGATCACTAAAATATGATAAATACTCCCCCAGTAAACTATAGAAATACTAAGTTACTGTTGAAAATTTAAGTTTTGGATTTGTTCCATTCATGTTTTGCACAGACCAAAATTTATTATGGATTCTTATTTCAAATCCTATTTTCTAACCAGCATGTATTTCCATATAATCGCATTAAATTTAACCTCCAATTCCAGTTTAAACGATCATAATCCAGGTCAAACCTTTGTATTATTCGGCACATCCTCACAAATGGAATGAATTGGTCGGCACATTATTTGTGAATTATCATCATCAAATTTATTAATAATAATTTAGTTATAATTTCCGCAAATTAACGCCTAATAATATCAACTAATATCAAATTTATATCTATTTTGCTAACATTGTAGTTCGGAAGTGTTTAGTGATCTTTTTCCAGAGTACCCCTATTGTATGCAAATATGTTGTTGGGAAGCAGTTATCAAGCATAAATATAATCGCTTTCGAAGAAGAATATAATAATTAAAAATTCAAGATAAATATGACATCCGTACATCACAGATTTTTAGGGCTTCATACAAAAATAATCTCAATTATCGGATTACAAAATCTTTGAAACGTCTTAATTCAGTCAGTTGAAACTTTTACAGAACATTATGTTACTTTGGCGGATATCTAAAAGGATATTTTTTTGTAATAAAACTAGATGGCGCTGTACATATCTTGCTGACAAATGTTGAATGAGTGTGCGTTTTCAAAATATTTGACAAATTATTCGATTTACTATGTTGTTGAAATATATTAATTGAGATATAAATGATTGTGCTCTACTTTATAGTTTTGTGCGCGACCGTCGGAAGGCGAGATCGACTCGCACATGATATCACCATTTTATGTAAATTTTGATTTATGTGAGGACACATGTTCGTAACAATTTTATAATAATAAACGTTCATGATTTAGGTGGCGTGATAAATAGGGTGAAGTATTCATGGACGTGTGGTTTACGTAAATTTCTAATAATCACGCAATTCGATCGCTAAACAAACGACATGTGTACTGGTTTAGTCACCATATAGTGCTGTGTGTGTAGATACGTGTTGAGTATAGAATTTCACCTGTGACCTACATAAAATAAGACGGTTATTTCAATTGTAAATACGGAGGTACTTTCAATTTTAAATAAAAAGGTAGTCTCAATTTTATGTCGGACGGCAGTTTAAAGTTTAAATACGGGCGCAGTTTTGATTGTAAATAGGAAGTTGGTTTCAATTTAAACAGGAATTAGTTTTCATGCCACATTTATTCATGATTTGTAATTCACTTAACTTCAGGTAATCTGTATATTATTTACGACTTCAAACAAATAAAAAACAATTGTTTAGTATGCTCACGTTCATAAAACCGTAGAACACTCATAAAAGTTTAATGTTTCACAAAAGACGAAATTAGTCTGTGATCTTGAGACCGTAAAATGCAAATGGTACGTCTTTAAATGGAGTCAAATGGATTAAGCGTGTGACGCACACCTAATAAGTAAGGAGGTAAATCGTTGTTAGTAGGAATATTTTAACATAACTAGGTGATAGATATTCATTCACTCAATCATATACACACATAAATAACATTTTTATGTACACTATAAAAAACTGTTTATGCGTTGTGTACACACACATAAACGACCCACATTTACGTCTACTTAAAAGAACTACATATTATTATAAGAGTATGCTAATTGCTAACAATGAGCTTCATAAAATTCATATTAAAAAAAGTAAAGTCTATTCTACTAAAAAAAATTCGATAGTTACGGAAGTGGTAAGAATATTATACAGTTTATTGTTCAATCTTAAATAAAATAATTATATCAATATTAACTTTAGATTTTATCTTCCGGTAGTTGTGATTTTTTTTTTGCGCCCAGAAAAGTGGTATAGGGCTACCCTCCGGAGATGCTCCGGGCAGCCGGCTGCGCTGGTTATGTGGGACTCCCGATAAACCTGGGGGCCTACCCACTAAACACCACCTGAGGTTGGTTTTGACCAAAAGGCCTCTAAACCGTCGTCGAACGCGACTCCCCTTAAGGAAGAGGGGGCGCTTATAAGGGAAGAGGGTCGCTATGGTAGTTGTGAGAAAAAGTCGTTGAGAGTCAGTTGAGTGTTTCAATTACTTTTATGTGCAACACAATATGGAGTCAGTCGTCTGGTAGCCACTAAGCGAACCGGACGTTGGTCAATGAAGTGTGTATAATTAAAACAGTTGATTTGACGAAGAGGTGTAATTAACAAATTCTAGAACCAGTAAAGAGTTTTTCATTATGTACATTGAAAAGAGCCACTTGTTGTATTTTGAAAAGAAAAAGTTAATTGTAATTTCTGTTCTGCTAAAGAAATTGAAACACTTCAGCAGAATAATCAAACATTTACTAGCAGTACTGTAATGTATACAGGATTAACGCTTTAGCTTTTATGCCCTTCGATCTGTGTTGTCTTCTATGTCATAGAAAATAAGACAATCAATACAAGTGAATTCAATCGATTAATAACTAAAATTTAGTGTTACGATCAACGCTCATTAACCTGAAAGTATTAAATCTTAAAGTACTTTTATTTAATAATCTCAATGGCTACCAATTCAAAATAAAGATTCAAAACAGATTTATTAAAGTTAACTATGAGGAAGAACTAAAACATTTTTTTTTTAGAAAGAGAAACGACTAATATTTATAAATATATGCTCAAATTCCTCATAAACGAAATTGGATTGAACTGGTTTTATATATAAAACCGAAAAATATATGGATTTTTTTCTTGTTTGGCGCAGCGTGTGTTTCCGACCGCTGCAACCAATGACTATGTGGTCTTCCACACTCATATACATAGTGAAATTCCACTGAATAAAAGTAAAAGGAAAACACTTTTAATTCGCTTCACCGTCACGAATGTTGCATGGCCGAGTGCGGTGACTAACAAGTTCATACTGCGTGATTCCATATTTTACTGTGTTTACTCTGTGTGAGCGTGGTTGAAAAATCCTTGTTGCCATGTGTGATAGAGACAGAAAATGGATATCGATGGTACTTGGCACCTTTCGTGCACAAGTTTGCGTGTTGAATACGAAGGGGTTGCCACGTATGCGACGTCATAAGTTTAATATATATAATCCTGTGTGTTCACAGTTCAGTGTTACCACTGATGATAAAGTTCGTCAGTAGAAAAATGAACCTTAGAAATTTTTTATTAATTCCATTGGATTCGTAGTGATCCTCCACAGTCTAATGTCCGCGATTCTTTAAGATGTCTTATTGTAAGTTGTGACATGGACTTCTTTTTGAGGCATTCTCGAAGCGCTATGGACCTAGGATTTTTTAAAGGTCTAAAAATAATTATTAACGGCATTGCATAAGCCACTAATGTGATCACCTACCATCGGGTGGTCAGTTTCCTTTTTTATACTATAGAACTACGAAATTTCGCTCCAGTAGTGCAACACAATCTTGATTATTCGAAAGAAAATCTTGATTATCATTCAGTTTTTAAATTTCAAAGTATTGTTTGATTTGTCTACCTTCACTTATCTTCATTTAACTTACGCTCATTACCAACTAATAAAATGTTTCTAATTTTACTGTCTATGTTATTTATGTTTACAGAAACTTCTTCAAAGTATCTACGGCTACAGATATTAGAAAATTTCACACGTAGAAGAAGAAAGGAAGGTAAAAGTTTTTTCTGATAACACTTATTATTACATAAATAAAACCTTTTATATTAGTAGTTAATTACTACATAATGATATGAGTTAATTTGTATTTACCAAATTTGAATTCTTGATTCCCGAAATCATCATTGATTAAACGAAGTTATTCTTCCCCGTGTTGTTACCTTGACTCTGTACAGCTTAAAATGTAAATAAATTAATAATAATTAATCAGGAATTGAATTCGTGACTAACGGCTTGAAGCAGTGCTTCCATTTACTTACAAGCGGCTTTATTTGTCGCCTTATTAAGCATCGGAAATGAATACAATAGAAATAAGCATCTTATCGTTTGAATCGCAAGGCAAGCTCGGTCAATACTTAAATTAGTTAAACATTAGCGTTCGGGACCTTTCGTAATTGAGAAGGCCTGGAGCGCACTCCACTTTACTGTTATTATGCGGGCTAGTGGAAGGATTAATGGCACTTTCAATTGTCTAAATATTCACGCCGCCCGAAAGCCTCCGACATATTTTAATTGCTGCTGTTCAATGACAACAAACCCGACAGTTTTAACTAAATAAAATCATGGAAGCGCTAATGGAATTTCACCACTGGGTCATCACCCGACTCATCAGCACTAGTTGTTTAACTCAGCCAATCATTTACAATTGACACAAGCCGTCGGCTATATGGCTGCAGAATTTATAATTGCACATTCCGGCCACTGCACTCGACACGTAATACTCAAACTCATAACACGAAGCATTACGTATCCCAATTAATTGAATAACTGGCTCATTATGATCGGGTACGTGCCATGTGATGTTCCGGAGCAGCTCGAATTTGTGAGATTGAACTTTAGCACTCCTGTAATAAGTTTCGTATTTAATCACTTCACTAGAAATTGTTATGTGAAACGTATTGCTCATCTTCACTAGGTAGGCATGTGTGTATAAATATAGTGTCGATTTCTCTCACACCGTTTGAATTCAAACTCCAAGTTAAATGGAGAAACTAGATTGATTGAAGACATGATTGTTCGCTTGGTGAGACAGGAAGTCTTAGAGCCTCGTGTTGGCCATTGCAGTGATCATTGGTAACATTCAGCATTGATTCTGATTTGCTTTTATTAAGGATACTAGATAACCTATCAAATTTAAACAAACTCACCATACAACCTTCCCTACTCTCGTCGATGGTATCATCGTGGCGAATAACAGTCTACTTTAAAACTGCCCAACCGTGGACTAGCAGTGTGATCCTGGATCATCAGATGATAAATGCATCAAGACGTGCCTGCTTGATATTTAGTGATGATTACTAAGGACATAATTTTCTGCAGGCCTGCTTCTAGTGTACGATACACAGTGCGAAACTAATTGTCACGCGAAACAGCTCGTGTAAAACTCTGTAGCGTCCCGACCCAATCTGAAATATCTATAATATCTCTTCACAGGTCTATTCTCTTGAGGTCACCCATCGCGCTCATGACTGCAATCGACACTGAATAACTTTGTACATAATTTTCGAATTATCTCCCTTATCTCTCTATATTTTGCAACTTTTACTTATCATCTTAACAAGCAACAAACCATGCAACCATGACTGATGAACCAGTCATGTGGCCTAAGATCGTAATTTGAATCTTACGTGTCTCGTCGGAGTCAAGTGCGGCCATTCTGTGATTCAATTAGAGTGCAACCACTGATACTGTAGACTTGACCAAATTAGTAATATTGTAAATAGTTCGTACGAGCTATAACGAGCATTAACGAGTTAATATTAACTAATTCTAATTACTTTAACTCACCGCAATAAAATATGAACCAGGTTAATTAAGCTCACCGGTTGCGGCCTTGCTACTTTCGTAGCAATAATAAATTTATAGATTAAAATATAAAAATAAAAATCATATATTTTGTTAAGCTTTGAGCTAATATGTAACAGTAATTCATTTTCAACTTTAATCTAATTTTACTGAAAAAAAGAATACTCCTAGTGGCATTAATAATAGAATTATTTGTGTCTTTAAATTGGATCATAAGTTTTTTTTCTATGTTAGTCGAACATACAGTTGAACACACAGGCAGACTATTACATGTTCGTAAATTTATTTTTTATCTATCATCGCGTCGTTAATGCCTAAGCATCCATTAATACATCAATACATCCATGAGCGACTATGACCATTTATTATCAGATGATCTGTCTGCTCATTGACCGGATATGAACACAAAAAATACTGAATTTTGTACTCAACTCTGCAGTATAACTAATGGCAGACGGCAGCCGTAAACCAAAAGGTTAAATTCATTACTCATGCTCGCCACGTGCGGTGAGCACTCACTGTTCAGATCCAGATAGCCATGTAGAGAGTTTTGGCTAGTCTGTACCGTATAAAGCAGTGGAAGTTGTAACAATACGCCATTGGAACTTATTCTGAAGAGTATTATGAACGTTATAGGGTTAAGTTTTAGTCTGTTAGACATATACATAAGGTAACAAGAATTCTTTGAGGTTGTAAAAATAAGAGAAAAATTATATTTTGGAATAATCGTGTAAAAAATAAACCCCACATCCACACCGACACAGATGATAATGTTTGATACATCATACAATGCAGACATGAACGACCTCGAAATCAAGATGTTTCTATGACGTCACTAAAACTTAAGGTGACATTAAAAATCATTCGACACCAAACCACTAGTCCTTCCATCAAATCCATAGTAGAACAGCGAGTTGAAAAGCGCTGTAAGCCTTCTCTTACAAGCAGAAGGGCTAAAGTTTCTTAGTACGTAGCTAATGACTTGAAACCAATGAAACGATAGCGAGTTAAAGTCCGCAATTTTACTATTCCTTGAAAATTTCAACGATCAGTCAAAGTGGTAGCCACCATAAAATGGGTAAAACACAGCTTAGCTATTAAGAATTAACGAGATAACTTAACGCACCCTCCGGAACAGCAATCGTTCGTCCAAGCGGCCACCCGCCCTCTTTAACTCAAGCGGTCAATTACCACAACATGTCGGACTATGACCGCGTATTCATTTCATTATCACTAGGCAAACATAACTCGAGATCGGCAGCACTTAGAGTTGATTAAACTTGTTAAGCACACCTAATACAGTCCAAGCATATCGTATTTACACTACGTTTAGTTATTGCGGAATAACCTAACTATCGACAAACTGCTCCTTAAGCCTGAACTTGTTCAAAACTAACTTATCTGCGTTATTTACGACCTCTTGTACAAACTGGCTTTTGCTCAGATTGCGATAAGCGTTAACACAAACGATTTATCGACACAAATACTGTTACAACCTCACAAACTGTTTCTATTGAAATTAAATTATATGCTAGTGTTACAAACAGAGTACGAGTGTTAAAAGGGTGTGTATGCGAAGGGTAATTTCCGAAACTGCGGCACTTGTTTGAGAAACACTTATACTACTTGAAGGCACATTACTCCAAATGGACATATCCCTATAATATAGTTGAAAGTATCAAGCGTTACTTTACAGAAATTCATTGTTATTAAACTAGTATTAATTTACTTTGCAACAGTCCGCAAGCACAATTTAATATGGTATATATGTACTTCTATACGTGCATATAAGTATATACGATCATATATTGTGTTTGCGGATTGTTGCAAAGTAAATTAATACTAATTTAACGGCTATAACATATCATGTTATATGCAAAAGCACAGAATCTCTTGCACACACACACACACACATTTGTTTATTCAAAATATGAATAATATATTTATTAGACAACTTTATAGTTTATTGGTGGTGAGTATAGGGCTGAGTTTTGATTCTCGCCCGAGAGTAACATTTATGTGACAGATAAATATTTGTTAATGTGTCTCAAATCACAGTTACTTTCTCATACGTCTACGCCACCTGCTAACTGTAGAGTAAGAAGCTCATAAACATTGTAGCTATCTTTGAAATCAGACTAACAGCCCATCGCGGGTGGATCGGACCGCTAAAAGAATGGTATACAATTGCCCATGTCCAAATGTCGCTGACCTTAGCCATTCAAATCAAAACTCAAATCTAATGCCAACCACTAATCAACTGCTGTATTCATTAATACCACTCTGCAAAAGACCTAATGGTTATTACAACCATGTCGGAATTTTAATTAATTAATTAGGTTACTATTGTTTAGAACAAACATGTGAAAAATTTCGTGAGAACGATAAGATTATGGTTTAATTATTATTCACGGGGTACGAGATAAAAGTATCAAACGGCTCAAGTGATTTTAAATTAGGAAAGTTTATATACCTTGGCGTAAAATAACATTAGATTATATTACAATCCGGTTAATTGTGGTTCGGAACTTGTTGCTTTTTACATGTAAAGAGCCCATTCCATCCTTAATGGCACAACCGCGTCCCCTGCTCTTCTATTGAACGTTATCCTGTCGATGATGATCCCGTGATACTAAAGTCATCACCGTCTATACGTCCATTGACTACCGTGTTGACTTACTATCGAGTGGCCCGTCTAAGTAGTGGACTTTTACTTAAAAAACCTGAGAAATCGCCATCCTACTCATCTTTGTTTTCACCATTGGCACTGTTGACATCATACTGACACATGTATGTCATCACGACTCCCTCGATGATTCATTCCAAATTCTTCTTTTTTTATGTCTCGTCTAGAACGGGTGTATTTGCACCTGGTGATTGCCTGGCGCTAGCCATTTGTGTCAGGCAACCTTGAATATTAACATGACATAAGTAACGAATGACTTATATTAGTTTCATATATTTCGAAATCATCGTAGTATCACTGACCTGAAGTCTTTCGATTGCAACTCAAGGTTATTTGATCCCAGTTTTTAGAGGGAATAATACATGTTGGTCCTATTTCAAATAGGATTACAATCCAAGTTGACGTTAATTACTTCACTTTGTAAATAAGGTACTAACTAAGGCTCGCTACCATCTTGTATGAATACATTAATAGTTAATGAAGAGAAGGCAGGTCGCGATTGTTAGTGTGGATAGGACATACAAAGGTTAACTGGCGGTCGGCCAGCCTAGAAACCTGTGCGAAAGCTAACGAGCAACGGGTAGTCTGATCTAGAAATTTATTGGAATATCATATTCCAATAGTTAAAACTATTCACGAAATGTCAGTAAGAATAGTATTGTTTTTTTTTTAATTGTACGAACATTTAAATTTTCTTCTTTTCGGCAATTTGCTGCTATAAACAAAGTTATATTCTAGTTAAGTATTGTAAAAAATAATAGTTTCAGTTCACTTCGGCCGTAGTATTGTATTTTTCAGACTGGTCCTGTTATTTCATGTTATTTTAACCTTGGCTTTTGTTTGAAATTAGATTTTTAGTATTACTAATAATATATCTGTCGAAAGGTTTATTTTTATAAAATACTCGTATTTGATTATTGATAAAGTGACGTGGATAATACACGTGGACGGATACACGAACTTTTGAGTAGCTGTCAAAATATATATATAATAACCATTACTATTTCATATTTAACATCTATCAGAATTAATACTGATCATAAATTAATAAAATAGATATCCACTTATTTTACTGTAGGGAAACCTAAATTTCTGTAACGGTTGCGTCGGTTACTTCGCATAAAGGCAATATCGCGTATCGCCTAATCGTGTCTAGTGGGACAGGAATATTTAGAGTAATAAAAACACAGGACGGTCTTGAGAAAAATTTAATTAAACCAAACAATGAGCTTCAAGACGTTCTCGCGATAACAAAAGACTGCTGGCGTTTAAAAAGTAACTAGGTTGTCTGCAGCCAGTCTCGGCTTATCTCTAGGAAGGACATTAATCACTCCTAGAATCCTTTTTAACATTCTTCTTAGTTTAGCTCGTGACTCTTTACATTGAAAGTCGTAATCTTCGAGACGGAGACGTATCAAAGTTCGTAAAAAGCCCGTCAAAGCTCGGTAAGGAGTGAATTTTACTATTATATTATCTTACATCAATTACTATTTAAGTAAAATATAATATCTAAGGAATAGTTGCACCATAATTTTGATTATAGTGTTAGATAGATGGGTATACCAAACTCCTCTAAGAAGCAGTACTAAACACTGACGGATATTTAAAGATTTTAAATATTAACAAATCGCCCGCGCTTCGCTTCAGACAACTACGCCTCACGCTATATTTCTTATGCACCTCCATTGTTTTCCAAATGAGTTTTACACGTTCTATGAACTACAAATTAAAACATTAATTTATAAATTTTTATTTATGGATGAATTGCAATGAAACAAACTTTAAGTATTAAGTGATTCTTCCTGCAATACATTAGTGAATACCATAACGAAGTCGGTTAAGCCGTTTCCTAGATAAGCGCAAACACGCACAGAAATATATGTCTTGATGATTGATGTCTTATGGTTGACTGATGTCTTACGGTCTGTTGTTGGGGGGCTCAGCTACTGATATTAAGTCGATTTTTATATTACAGAAAAGAGCAGTACGCGCCATTTACAACCTCAGGCCTAAGGATTCCCAAATAGATCTCTTTATAGAAATTGATATATTAACTGTAGCATTACAATATATTTTAGATAATATTACGTACGTTAAAATACTCTGATAGATTTCTTAGAAAGAGTAATGTTCTCAATATTAATACTAGGAATAAGTAATTAATAATAAACTGATTGTATTCAGACAGCAAAACTGTTGGCTCTTTCATTGGTAGATGTGTAAATATTTATAATCCATCCATCCATCCATCCATCAGCCTTTCGAAGTCCGCTGTTGGACATAGGCCTCTCCTAACTTGCGCCACTCTGAAAGGTCTTTAGCCTTCTAAATCCAGCGGATACCCGCTGTCTTCTTCGGGTCGTCACACGATCTGGTCGGGGGGCGTCCTATGCTTCGTTTGCCAAGACGTGGTTGCCATTCGAGGAACTTTCTTCCACAACGGTTATCGGTCCTGCGAACTATGTAGCCAGTCAAATGCCACTTCAGCTGACTAATTCTACGAGCTAAATCGGTAACTCCTGTTCGTCTACGGATTTCATCATTTCGGATTCTGTCTCGTAGAAAAATAACGAGCTTGGCTCTCTCCATAGCACGCTGCGTGACTTTGAGCTTATGTATAAGGCCGACAGTAAAGCACCACGTCTCAGTTCCGTGTGTCATCGCCGGCAACACACACTGCTCGAAAATTTTCGACTTTAGGCACTGAGGTATTTTGGATAACAAGATACGTCGTAGTTCCCGAATGCTGTCCGTCCGAGTTGGATTCTACGGCTGACTTTTTTCTCGAAGTGAAACTTACCCATTTGGATATTTATAATAAATTTTGTAAATTTAAAACTCACGTCAAAGGCATTCTTATGCAGAAAGGTTATTACAAACTTGATTACTTTCAGGATAAAAATGCTTGGACATGAGTTATTAAATCAGTCTATAGCCATAAGTGCATTCTGTAACTGTGTGTAGTAAAAAAACTCCTCGGGAGCTTCTAGCCGCATCCGGGACCACTCACGGTAGGGATTTGTTGAAGCGATGGCGTAGTTGGACGCTCGGAATGTGTTTGTAAAAACCAACTTCAAGTAAATATTATTTCATTTCATTGCAGACAAAAATTGTAACAACTATTGTTTTATGTTCTATAGCGGTAATAAAGGCCCCTGATATATTTTTTTATATCGTTCATGTACAGAAAGCGATCAGGTAGAATTTAATTATATCTATAGATAGATAGATACATATAGATGGAACATGATTATGGAGAAGACAATAATATAATTTTCATTCAAAAGCTGTCACCCTGTTACTAAGCCACGCCATCTAGATTTAACCACATAAAGCGAAATATTAAAATTTTGATTCTGTGACAACAAAATTTATTAACTAAAAATACTCTCATTAAATTTAATACTTCAGTTCAATGACACTATCTAAAGCTTTGTGCTATCTATTGCTACACATAATATAATTGTTAATTTTGCAAATAAAATAACCAAACTAAGCTGACCGGCGCAGAAACTTGGCTAAGTATAAAATTTGTGATAACTTGATATTTTTTTAATTTTACGGTGAAATATAGACCAATACTTATATGTTTTCAACAAATTTATCGCATGCAGTAAGGATTTTTAACGTTGAGTATTAAATTTAATCACGAAATCACATTTTACCCAAATTTGGCACTGGAGTTTTAGGCACTTGGAATTAAAAACTGTTAGATTTTTGTTAACTCCTTGTACTGTTTTAATAACACGTGTTCCCTCCTGCAGCTTTTATATTTGCCTGCGTTCGGTCTGGGATGCTTTGGGTCACGTTTTGATATTGACTCGTGGTCTGTCCCGCCAGGCAGTCATTGCAGCATTTTCAAGCTGGTCAAGGATGTGTGTTGGGTTCCATGCAGTCTTAATTGCTTTTTTGAGCTTATACCAAATGTGTTTTATCGGATTTGAGTCCGGGCTGCAAACTGGTCACTGTATTTTGGAATAAAAACCTCTTGAAGGTATATTCATTCACGATATTGGCGACGCACGGGCGTGCTTATCGTGCATTAAAATGAATTGGTTACATTCAGTATGACCTCTAAAGAGCTCAACATGTTTCAAAATATCCCCTCGACGTATCTAGTTGCAGTTAACGCGTTATTAACTATGACCGATTCTGTATGAGCTTCAAAACTAACGCCCCCCTCCCCCCCCATATCATTATAGAGCCTGCGCCAAAACTCACTGTTCACCGAAGTAGTAATCGCTAGATACCGTTCGACTTTTCTTCTCCACAGACGTTGTCGACCATCATAACATATTATATCTCAAAACGGTGTAGGATAAGCTCAGTAGCCACTTCACGATGGGTCAACTCTTGTTCGAATAATGCCACTTCCTCACTTGTCCAGAACATAATTTAAAATTACAACTTAGTCTGACAAATGACACGATTCAACTAAAACTTAAAAACACAAGACCAAAATGCACTCCAACTTGCTTAATTACCCTCTCAAGATTAACGTAAACATTATTTCTGACTACCCACATGTTAAGAATAAAGTTAGATACACTTAAGAAATTAGTGTACATGAAATACTATTTGTCCAGCACTCGACACATAGATAACACAATAAACAAATTAAGTACAGCACAATATAAACAATTTGAGGGTAGTATCAATGTTCTTACTTCGATGCCCGACATTCCAATGATGCGCTTCACTTTTGTTTGGCGAACAACTAATGGTTGGGTCCAGATCTGGTTTTACACAAGATGATAGAGGGATATTGTCGTTTTTGTAAAATTTAGTATTTATTTAATTAAAATCTAATTCAGAAAAAAAAACCTGCATTTAGATTGCTTTTAAATTTGTCTTTATTTGCAAGTCATTAATAATTACTACTAGTATTATTATCTTTCCGTAAAGTCCGCCCGGCTAGCTATCAACTTCCTGCTTGAGTCAGCCGCCAAAAGACTCGTTGTGTTCCGACTACAGGCTTGAGAGCCAGTACTTTATTTCTTCCCTTCTTCTTACCTTAACTGACCGACAACGCATCAGTGATACCTGTGTTCTTGCTGATGTCGATGGGCAACGGTGACCACTTACCATCAGGTGGCTCGTCTGCTAGTTTATCGGCTATTAACATAAAAAAAAGAGGAATGAAAGTTGTCCCCTTTTTAATAATATGATTGATCTCTTTGGTGACAATTAAGGTTTTAACTTTTGATCAATGTCACAATGTAATGTGCAAGTTTCATTACATTGTAATTTAATATCCGTTCTCTGGTATCTCCTTATGAGTCACGACACCTGACATGACCTGACCTTTCACGTTTTTATCAGGGGTTCTATATAATAAATCATGTCTACCCAATATACGTAAACTTTCCATATAAATCACTCAATTGCTTTTGTGAAGACCGCATGGATATGCATGCTATCATTTTTCCAGTTATCGTGCACAGAATACACAGACGCTTATTACATGCAGTAAGATTTTCATATGCAGTAATATTTATATTTTATACGATATTCAAATTTTATTCTAAATCTTTGTCTATGGTAATTTAAACGCTAGTTAAATAAAATCATATTTGTTTCGTTTATAAGAACTCGTACAGGATAGTCTGTTTCTATCTAGTGGAAAGAAAAACATATTAAATTTTAATTAGAATTTCTGATTATGAATAATTACTTTGTTTCTAATAAAAGGGCTTTAACGTAAAATTGTTTTAGGTTTTAATTATTCGGCAAGTGTTCGTTAAATATTGTCTGTGTCTGACAAACCACTTATTATAAAATTTTCGTCGCTACTTGTTTGCTTCAATTAATGTTAAATTTAGAAATTGTAACTACTTTTAACATCCATTTTATATCAATTACGTACATACACCTTTAAAAAAATCTCAAAATTAAATCAGAAATAGCAAGAATATTTACTGCGTAAAATATAAGAACTCATTTGCTAATTATTTCAGCCATTGCAAGCTGGTAAGTGCTGTAACATTTGTGACGTCACAATCAGTTTACAGGCTAAGAACTTATAACTTATAAACTGAATTTTCAATAGATAAAGGATGTTAAATTCTAACCTAACCTAACCTAACCTAAACTTTTAGCATTTTGAGTACCATAAAAGTAGACATTTCTTTAGAGAAAAAAAGGTAATTTCAGTGTCAGTATATACAAGTGACTTTCTAATATTATCTAGTTCAAAGGATTCGTAATATTTGCTAGAATGTGGACATAATCTATCTCCAATCCCTAAGGCCTTTAGCGTGATACGGGCTATGTGTCCTCAACTTGAAAGTCGAAACATGACGCTTCTATCAGAAGTATTTCTGGATGATAACATGATCATAATAATAAAAAAAACTATTACAAAAACTAAGTTTGTTCGTTTCATGGGCGACGACAACTATATAAAACCACCCGGACCAGAACCGGACCACGCCGGACATACTCGTACCACCCTGTAACGTATCAGACTCCAGGTGGGGTCGGTTGAACTTAAGCTGGATGTAACTACTGAAGAGTTTAATAGTTCACGCAAACATTTGTTCGTCCTACCCTTGATGCAACAATGCCCTTGTCAAATCGATTCTTCCTCTATTTGTACAATTTATAAGTGAAATAGTAAGTAACGCTAACACGGAAGTCAAATCATATTAAATTTATACTACTGGAAGTTCAGACTAAATTATACTACAAACATCTTTGATATTAGACATTGTGATTATTTAAGAAACAAATCCTTATATAAAATATAAAACTCTAACAAATGTGATAAACAAAAGTGAGATAATCCAATTTGTTCCGGGTTAAATAAAACCACTTGCAAGTGCTAATTTCCCAATCATTCGTTTAATGGATTCGATCTTTTTAATCAATAAGCGCTTCCTAATCGTTATGTTTCTGTGCTATTTTCAGTTTGTTGTAATTTTACATTTCAGTTTCATCTGTGTTCCAGTTATATATTAAACAATGTAATTATTTCTGTCCGTCTATTTCTATACTTACATTTCTGAAACAAACCTATTCTCTATGTAATTGGCCGAGGAGCCACCTCACAGTAAGAGGCCACCGTCGCCAATAGACTTCAGAAAGCTGAGGATCGCATTATTACAATAATAATAATCAAATTCCAACGAATTAACGTAACCTAGTTTCCGGTGCAATGTTAACTCAAATCTATATACGAAATCCCTAAGTATGAATCTCTATAGCTCTCTAAATTTCCGAAAAGACTTTGAATTTGTTACCGAAATACATAAACTTATTTTCCGTTCGCTACTACGGTGATATCGACCTCGGAATCTCGAACGCCGTTAGTATTTTAAAACCACAACCACATCAAAGAAAGAATATTCCCTATCTGACCTACCACGTATATATTTACTTTAGCTATGATTGATCATGTACTAAAATGTGCAGTCCTAAGTATTTTTAATAATGTATAAAATGAGGTAACATATTTATTTATTGATAGCAACCCGCCCCTGTTCGTGTGATTCGTCTCGGGTAAAATAATCCTTAAATTTGGCTTGACATTCGCAACAATCATTTAATATTCACATAATATTTCTTCGTTCATGAATTACAAAATACTTACGGTAATAATTATTACTCAGATGCAAGATTCTTCTTTAGAGATATTTATACATTTCGTGTTTTTCCATTTTTCTCATATACTGGTCGGATTTCAGGGGTCTATGATAAATTTCAACATCAAAGTACTTTAATATAAAATATGTGTATATAGATTATGTATGCGATGATAATCCAAAGTTTTATCAAAAAGCGAAACAGTAAAATTTATAACGATGGAAGAATTTTTTTACAATTTTGCCATGTATTTCACATTACCATGTCGCTCATTTTTTATATATCGTTACATTTTTATCCTCAACTTTTCGTGCATTACACGATGGTGACCAGCAATTGAAACACAATGCCAGGGACCTCCCTGTTGCAAGTGGTCGCTAGACTCTGCACTGTCCACGTTCATCTGGTGGGTACTCACACATGGCAGCAGGCGTTTGACAACTTCGCTGGCTACTATCCTACTAAAGTGAAACATTGTATACAATAATGATAATCGCTTACAATTATTGCACCTGCTCGATTGACTGCTATTTACACAAAACCAAAAGCTACACCGAAACAAACATGTATGGGATGTAGTGGCCATATAAATGTACATAACATATAATAAATAAATTTGTTACTTCCAGTAATATATATATTAGCTATATAACTTCTTTGTAATTTTCTTCAAAATCTACTTGAAATATTTCATAGATGATAATAGTTCTACGAAGTTTATAATTTACGTTATAATTTTAACATGATTGAATTATATGGGAGTTGTATTATTGTCTTAATTCAAATGTTAACAAAAAATTAATCACTTGCTTCTATGAAAGAAAATATCGTGAAGACATCTTTATACCTGGGAGTTCTCCAGAATGTTATTTCGCATGAAGTTTTCCAAATCGCAGTTGGCCAGCGTCGGTCTCCAGAACTCATCAGACGAATCATTGTATGTAGTGATATAATTAAGTCGGGACATTTTTATGACATTCTGCCACATTAGTTGTTTTAATAGAATTAAAAAGACATCATGGCAACCACCCTGTAGCCCAATAGGTAGTGGCCCTGCCGAGCGATGGGCCTGCGTTGATTTCTCAACTAGTGCATACATTTATGTAACGAATCAAACGGCGGTTTTTATATTTCTGTTAAATAAAAAAAACTAAAGAAACGCTCACATTTAACCCGTTCACACACACATAAAACATCAATAACCCAACTCGATAGCAAACACCTGTCGTATGTCCAGACGGCAACCGAACTCGGGAACTTTCCCTTGACGGACATGTGACACAACTGTGCTACAGGGCTCATCCGCTATCCTAACCTAATATTACACCTAACCAACATAAACACCTATTAACCTATCTAACCTCATATTACACAGTAAATTACTATTTTGAAAATACTACTGCTTGAACTAATAGGAAAAATATTTTCTTCCAACACAGCAATATTGTACTACAATCGTAAATTCTTTAATGCCAAAATGTAATAAAAACAAACGAAGGTCTGTGACAATGTTAACACTAATACGTAACGCTGCGGTCAGAAATACTATTCGCCAAAAGGTAGTCCACGGACCATTGAGTCCCATCCTTATAGATGTTGGTCGACAAAGCGTACATAACGCATCTTACTCTGCGTTGATTAGAACTACGAGTATATGCCACAGGCAACGTAGATACGTCAAACCGATGCTTAGATTCACGCAAAAATCGCCCTATTCAATAAGCGAAAAAGCTTAAAATTGCTTATCCTACTTTGACAGTTTTGACGTCGCTGTGTTGGCGTCTGCACAACAGACGAAGAATAATGGAATACAAAACACGAGCGACTACCGAGCATTACGCCTAATTCATTAATTTTACACTTTTCACAGCAGTTCAAAAGGAACTTTATGACTGTACCCGCTAAGTGCTTTTTTAACTACGCGACGCTTCTAACTAAATTTGCGCAAAACTTCAACTGTGTGCGTGGAGGGGTTGTCATAGAAACTGAAACACCATGCGCGCGCATCATTCACACACATACACACACTCCCTTACGAATCTCCCCTTACTGTGCGAGCGAAACGGGAGACGTACAATCGCAGTCAAAATCCTTTTCGACGCGGAATTTATTTCCGCATTCCACTTAGACTTGAGTGTATTTCTGTCGACCGCTTCTAATATAATGGCGTAACGACGCTGTTGCGTTTCATACTCAACTGTGCGTTTGATCACCCTTTAATTCGAAGCGTTAATACTTTTGTTCAGGAGTGTACTAGCAGTACGCCCACCGATGCAGTGACGTGTGTATACGAAGCTAACTTGTGTGTGGGTGTTTTATACCACAGATTCTGCGCGATGGATCCCAGTGTACTTGCAGCCATGGACAAAGAGGCACTGAAAAAGCAGATAGAAAACATGAAGTACCAGGCGTCCATGGAACGCTGGCCGCTTTCGAAAAGCATTGCTGCGTGAGTAAAAATTGATTTATTTGAGAGCATTTCAACTGGTGTAGTGACGTCATACGTGGAGTGCTAATAAAATTTGGCTTCGCCCGGGAGTGGTTCCTAGTGCTACGCGAATTGGTGCTTTTAATCATGGAAATGAGGTATTTAATCCCATGCTTTGTCGCTAAGTGACTATTTGTACGCGTGTCGAGTTATTTTTTTTAATTTCTAGCGTATTATTCGATTCCTAACCTACGTATTTTTGTTAGTTTTTATTTTCCCCTCTCCTATTCCTCTCGAAAGGTTGAATTGGCATAATTAGAGCTTTAAAACAGAGCATAATAACCGCCTTTTGTCTGTCTATGAAAGCACAAAATTTCAGTATTCTGAAGCGTTTTTATTTCACTTTGTTTTTCCTTACTTTTGTGGAGTAGCTTCGTTTTGTTTTAATTAATGTTAATATTGTTAATGTTGACTTATAGTTTCCTAATTTAATCACATCCATATGTAGTACTACTTTATGTTTATTTATGTTAAAAGTAAACGCTCGAATCATTAAAATACCTCATTTCCTAATATACAAAGTTATTGAAATATTGCAATAATTATATATAAAATAACATGCTAAGTAAAACATACATAATTATAATCATATTAGATTGAATGAATTCATTCGTCCTGTAGACTAAATATAGATTTACAACATTTCTTGAAACTCCACACAAATCGGTACTTATAACATGGTCTGTTACAAGCAAAAAACATACCAAATCTATATATCACGAGGGTTTGACTCTCCACCACCGAGGATAGCGGTATCAACGCGCAGATTCATACAGGATTGTATTATCAATCCTAATGGAGGCTTATTAGAACACATGAAAGTTTCCGACGTTTTTATATCGCTCCTTATCTATTGATACTCAGCTAACACACGATTATATGATTATTCTGCCTTCCGGTACAGAAACGTGGCTATAATTTTATTTACAAAAAAATTTAGGTAATTCTTTTTGAAGTTATTAAAGCATTGTACAAATTTAAACAATACAATATGTAATATACACAAAATGATTTTGTGAATCCCTCACTACTCAACCCGAAAAGTATGTTGTATAATGTGATAATTATTTAATGCGATTATCTTGAACAATTATTTATAGTTAACAATTTTACACATACAGCATATACAGTAGACAGACACAGCACAGACTGAAATTATTTTGTTCATCAGCATCATATAAATGGAATCTTCTGCGATATAATTCACCCTCACGTCAAATTTCATTACAATTCAATACTTCGAACGTGATTAACAGACGAATATCAAAGCAAACATCGTTTGGACTGTAAAGAGCTCCATTAATCTTTGAGTCCTAGCCAACGGGAGATTTCCCCAGCCCGTGGTGCACTTTGCTGAACAACGAGATTATGGCGCCATCTACCTCACGTTGACGTTTACTGGGCTCTGGACTACACTGTTCAGTAGTGCCCTAACCTGTCTGGGTACCTACCACCTTCCTTCCAGTACTGTGAAATGTTTTTTTATATACGACTATTCCTTTTTGGTATCAACGACGCCTTTACGGATCTACCTTCATACCTCACATTGAGATAGAATCTTAGTCCAGCAATGGGACAGTCACAGAAGATGATAACGGGGGCATTCATCATGAAATTGTTCACATATTAAAGTTAATGGTTACAAAGTTTACATGGAACAAAATCATCATCGCGTTTGCAAATAGTCGTATTGTCACGAGACAATTTCAACTAATTTATTTCCATACAACGGATGTTGAAGTGAATAATACTTAATATTAAGAAGTTCTATCTGTCCTGATAGGTAGCAAGAATAACGTGATCGTTCTCATAAAGGATTGTTCTATTTGACTTTGATTTCAAACGTTCTCGGGTTGTAAAAGTTGCGTACACCAGGGGTATTAGGTACATACCTGTTTGCATTACTACGTCAAGTAAAACGTAATTAGTTAGTATATGACTTGGGTATTAATAAAACTATTATATTAGTTAAAAATTATTATATTGCCTACCATACTCTTGTAATTTTTTTTTTCTATATCAATTTTAACTTCTGTGAACGAGATTTGTGTGTATTAATATCAACTATATTTAAAATAATTAACTAAAGCGTACTTATAACGGCTACTTGTATACCGTATTATTTGTTCAAAAGGTATCGTCCGTAATGACATAATGTTTCAATAACATGATACGTCGTAAACGCGTTTAGTCGGCACACTCACCCGCATCGTAATATAACAAAGGAAAATCGATATTGTTACTTACCAGTAAGATACTTTACGCGCGAAAATTGGTAACGAATATATATAAAACTGGGAACTTTGTTTACAGATTAAATTTACGTACCATTTACACTTCTCTATTTGTTTTGAATAACATTATTTTTCATCTTTAATGTCGTTTTATTGAGTTCAGAATAACATTTCTCCAGTAGACCACAAAAATCTATTGCGAAACATTAATATTCATAACAAAACATTGTAATATGTAAAATAACACAGGCAAACTTATGCACATTAATTTATTGTACGAGTGCCTTGAAAGGGGTACGAATGTCTTGTTACATCAGGGGGAGTGGAAATATTAAAAGAAACTCCTCTAAGAACGCAAACTGAGAGAATTCAAACACACAAGTCTATAAATTTGTATAAACTTGATGTTAAGAATATCATCACGCATTTACTGTGTGCTATCTTATATTTGAAATGTAACGAATGAAAACGTTGAAGCTTCGGACGAAACTTTAAATGCTAAATAAAATAAATAAATTGAAGGAATTGTTATATAGGATACTACAAGTGTTATAAAATCAAATTATTTATACAAATCAAATTTTATAATTTATTCATATATATGCACTTATATAAATTTACAATAATTTCAATTAAGAAATATTTACAACAAAGTCAAATTATAGTAATATCATTAATTAAAATGAGTGTAAATAACTAGGCCCCGCGTGATACCTACCTACCTACCGAGTACCTACGATGCTGGCAGCATTTCCTTGTGGTGTAGGTAAATAAAGTTACATAATATAAGGTAAATAAAGTTAAATAATACAAAAAATGATCTCAAGAGACTTCAGTGCTACCTGAAATCACATTATAAACAATGTCAAATGTCGTATAATCTGCTTAATTTGACTGTATATTTTACAAAATTTTACATCAAGTTTAGACCACACACACATATGTTTGAAGGACGTCCTACACTACTTTTTACTGAAAGACGATCGCCATTCAGGATCCAGCAATCCCCGACGATTATCGCTCCTCTGGATTCTGACCCAACCTAACCATTGTTATTTCAGCCAACTGATTCCGCGCACTATATCGATCGTCAACAGAACAAAAAAAGGAAATTTTGCTTCAGCAAATTTTAGCTCTGTAAAATACAAATGTAAAACACTAAAATTTTCACTTCCCTCCTCACACTTCGTACTTCAATCTGTTATTCACGACGTATGTACTTACGCCCGAAAAGCCGAAAAAATATGAAGGTTCGCATTGCTGCAAGTTTGAGACGCGGCTCAGCGGACTCAAGTGCCACTTGCGACTCCTCATGCTCCTTAGAAGAGTGAGACGCAACCGACATGTCGACACGCAGCTATAACATGTTAGCACACATTTAGTTATCATGCTGATTTTGTGCATTGATTAACGTTATGTCTATTACTTACCCCACGGTGGAATCATACATATTTGCAAATAACAAATAATTTAATTTCCATATGGAACAGGGCCATATACATTATACATATATTAAAAAAAAATAGTTTAAATTTGTTATCGATGCATAGGTCAAAATATGCAATTTTTGTGTCTGGCAGTCTGTCTGTGCACGTATCCTAGAGACATCAATAAAGGGATACTAAATAAAGCTTTGACTATCTTTTTGCTGCTGTTGTGATTTTTCTATTTTCTGAAAATAGGAAATGTTAAACGTGCGAATGTATTCCTTAAAATAATAGGGCAAACATAAAATTTATTAAACGCCTGATAAAGATGAATAACACGTATTTTGGGTGCGTATGCTATTTATAAACGCAGGTAAGACGCAAATTTACTAAAACTGACTTGTATCAAGTAAAATATTTTAAGAATCCTCATATGTTTCTGGTTAAAAAAATCACATTTTAAAATAACGCATGATTCATCGCGTGAATCATTTAATACAGAATGGTTGAATAACAAATTCCATATTAGTTTATTGACTGTTTCCTGTCATAAACAACTATTTTAGATAAATACTCGAGTGCCAATTAAACTACCTATTTATCCTGTTATTCAATTTTTATGACAAATGCTTTTGTTTTTCCAACTACATTAATATCCAAAAATGATTCATTCATCCAAAGCCGTGTGTTAATTTGGTCGAATATTTATGCTAACAACATCTACGCATAGATTTGTTAATATCTACTGTTATAAGATTACGTACTACTGTATGAGGTTACGTACTACGGAGAGTTCAAGCTGCAACTCCAAAGTCATTTAATACATTTTGATATAACATGACAAAGAAGATTAAAAACGTATGCACCAATGTCAGGCATAGCTTACCCGCATCGTGTTCTCGTCCGATAATGTTTTCGATTGATGAAAATAACAATATATTTAGGTAATTCAAAACTTCCAGTACAACTCAATGTCTCCAGTTACTAAAATAGAACACTATGTGTCTTGGCATAATTCAATTGACCCACTCATTATTATATTAATTATTTTTTAAAGCTAAATATATAATTTGACATAGCAACCACAATAAATTTAAGCTTCGCATATAAACGTAGTATTACTATTAAAACTAAGGTTCCGTGTGAGTGCATGTGATTGTGTGTGTGGATTGAATAGCCTTTTACTGAGTTGGCGTGCTTCACATTCAAGTCTATACCCACAACCTAACGCGATTGTAATCAAACATTCATTTACAATATTAAAGAAAACATGTGTACAGCCACAGATAAGAAACAAATACGCGATTTTAGAATCAAAACTCATTATGTCATAATACGAGTATTTTCATAGCCAAATTTACCTTATTCCCAGGGTCCAGTTCTTACAAAATGACTTAGGTGTTACGGGGGTGAGGCGTGAGAAAGGCAGTTACTTAATGGAAGAGTGTTAGTACTTTTTACCATTCTGATACTCGAAATGGTAATAAAAATGGCAACGAATAGATGATGGTAACAAATCACCAACATCCACGATAAGTGGTCACCACCAAAACAAACGTGTCACTGACAAGTTGACTAGAACGTAGCGGTGATACCGCTTGTCATATTTAATGCAAATGAAAATAAATGGTTTAATATTCCGTATTCAAATAATAATAAAATTGTCTTATGTTTCTTTAATACGTGTAATTTTATTATCATATAACCATCGGCTTTTCAATGTTTCCCTCGAACCATTGATGCTACACATTATGTTTAAGCGTATCCCTTTTTTATATTTTTTCGGACCATTATCATCCCTGCTTCATCTTCGCACTTACACTCAAAATAATATTTAATAAGTGCCAAACTTTGATTATTATGACCTGTCTTACGCTCGCTTGACTTACTTATTTTATGTGGCAGAATTTTCATAGATACTCGGTGGAGGCTAAACAGCTTATGTCAGGTTTGTTTGTACCGACACCCTCACAGAGATTGTTCCTCGTCATTACTGGTCAAAATCACTGGTTTCTTCTGTAACCCTGACAATATCGGATATTTTGGTAGCATTCTCAAAGTTGGGATGTAGCTTGAGTTTTCCTACCGCGTCTTCTACAAGCGCGCAGCAACAGCGGAATCGCGAAGCTTCAATTACGGTAGATGGATACCCTAGTTTTCATAATTCTAGGATGTACGAGTATCCTAACCTATAATCAGATGATAATTAGTATTACTAACAATTAGTCCACTGAAATTAAGAGCCTGAACTACAGCACAAATCCTAATTAGGCTTTTGTAATTAATTTTGTAATTACAAAATTTGCAGTTTCCAAGAAATTTTATTAAGCACGCCTGTATCACAAATAATATTTATGAATCCGCTAATCCAAAGGGACTGTTTCTATATAAATTGTGTCTAAATGAAAAGAGGATTAGCATATTAAACGAGCAACCCAAACAGATCAATACATGTATAGAAGGTTATTGAATTTGGGAGCTTCGATCCTTCATTACTCTGCATTTCCAGCTACGGCTGAGGTATACTGAGGTTTATTGTTACTGATTCCTGTTAGATTAAGATCTTTGAGTGGTGATAAGGTTTCTATCCTTGTAATTCAAAAAACTGTTTGAGTTCGGATTCCCAATCAGACGCCTTTTGGTCGCACTTAGCCACACGGCCTACGTGAGTTCACACTTCTTAGAAAATGTTTACGAAAATGTATCAGCGTGTCTTATTTAAGTTTGTCAATACCGTTTAAGCAGCATATTAATCAATGATTAATCATCTACGATTTTCTTTTACTTCTTTGTTGGACAGAGTAAGCCAATAGTCGCGGTCACGCCACATACATAATTCTATCTCTTGCAAGATTTTCTTTTAGGCTCATGCTTCTTGTTAATTTGTCTTAAGCATTTCATAATTTGCGATTGTCGTCGATCAGTTTTTCCTTAAATCTCCTAAACCTAGTGATCTTCACAAGCAGCAATTGTTATATTATTTTCAATCGGTCTGATCAGGATCTGTATGTAGATATTTTCAGATTTTCTGTGTTGTGTTCATTACTCATCATCTCAATATTCTAATTTCATCACGTCTCGTTTTATATTGCTATCACCTTCTGCTTAACCCAAACTGGTGAGATTGGCAGCTTAACAAAATTGTTATTTATATAAGAATATCATTATTTATCAACACGTGAGGCTCTTTTATTTAATTTTGGGAAAAAGCAGAATAGTTTTTGCACTAGTTCAGAATATTCTTTTAAGTGCCCTCGAAAAGTTACATGTATTTCTTAGTTTATTTTCTTCTCTTGGAAAATAGTTTTCTTTAGTTCCGTACATTTAAGGGCTTCGAGCTGTCTTGCTTCGACTAGAGGTTGGTTTAAATGGTACATTGTACTGTACACGTTGCGTTACTATTCGAACTTTGCTTCAGTTTTCGATCTTTTATACTTTCATCGCTGCCGCCTATTAGTGGCTTAATGTAGATTTATCATTGTTGCTTGTATTATGCCAATAAATTATTTATAACTTTATTCATCGCCTGTCCCAGGTATGATACGTCATTCAATATGTATTACGTTATATAAAATTATGATTTGATAGAAAAACGTATAGAACACAACAACGAGAAAATAATAAAATAACTTTGTGATGTTGAATAACTAAAAATATAACATTTAAAGAGTTGTTTTTTATGATAATAAATAGTCATTGGTATAAAACATATATTCCCTAAACAATATATATATATATATAAATAAATTAACGGATTCTTTGCTCTAGGTAAACTCTGCGTTCTTTAATAAATCAATAAAACTTTCTATTATGCCATAACATTGTGCGTATCTCGTGGGAAAATATTACCACTTCTGACTACATTGAAGTACAACCCTTCAAGCTACGTAGTTTCAGTTTGGAGAATGATTTAGCTAGTTACCTGGATATAATTAGTTTACAAAAAAGATTATCTTAGTCTTCACAGTAAAAATATGTGGATAATATCAAACAACGCAGTCGTATTATTTAAAGCTTGTTACCGACCTATTGATTGCAAAAGACCTTTAATAACAACTGAACGATGTCATTTGCTCTTCCAAACCTTGATCCTTTGTCGTCCTAAAGCGCATCATCTTCTCTCGTTTGTACGTTCAATGAATACAAAGTTACCCAACGACGTGTTTCAAACCCCAAGATCTATTTCGCCGCATTTCAACAGACTTCAACAAGAGAAT
>DWPT01000081.1:0-32955 GCA_018251895.1 Agathymus mariae mariae
AAAATATAATTTCCTTGAAAATGTATCAACAGTTATGTTGAAGAGGGAGTTAGTTCAGATTACTATCCGCGTAATTCAGGATAAATTTTGTCATAATAATACCTAGTATGCACTTCAACGAACAGAGGATGGAGATTAACTTATTTCATAATCATTTAAATACATTATACATAATAAACTTATCTAAAAAAATTGACAATCTAATATGTAATATTTTCTTATTAATCAAATATGAATGTTAAAGATATCATCTTGTACCATCTATGATATCGTATTAGATAATTATGTCGGTGGAAAACTAACAATGTTGTGTATTTTAAAAATAGTTACAGTGGTTCGAACGATGAAATGGACACTTCACGTAAATAAATAAGCGCAGGAAAAAATTAACACAATACAAAAGAAATAAACTAAGAAAGACGGGGGAGAGGTAACAAAATTAACAAATTTAATTACATATATTTCACCCTCCACATCGTAAACTAAGAATATAAAAAAATGTTCTTTGAATTAAATATCGCTTTCACGTGCTTCACTGAAAACGTAAAATTAATATTTATCTACTATAAACGTTTACACACTCACACGTTTATTTCTCTACTATATTTCAATATGTTATAAACAGTTAAAACTCCAGGAAGAAATTATCTAATCCTAAGCCCGGGTCAAACTCTCAATGTAATACGTCGATAAATATTCAAATTTGAGTTGGTTAATAAGAGAACTCTATTAAAATCGCCAACGTAATTTTCAAAAACACATCGTTTCTCGTATCTCCGAGTGTTTTTATTGCGTTTCTTGTGGTGCTATGTATCGACCGGCACGCTCTTCCGATAGCCGTTACCACATCTACATATGTGTCCTCAGCGTCGCTGGAAGAGACAAATTTTAATACTGCGTTCTAACGTTCATTAAGCCTGTACCATTTTCGATTAAACTTTTACACGATTTAACAGTTACCACAGCTATTATTTTGCTACACAACAGTCTAGAAGCGGCTTCGTCTTTGAATCCAAGCCGACCTGCCTAGCTAGCGATGCCCCAATGACCAACGGACAGTGCAATTGCGCCAGCTCCCTAATCTCATAACCTCTAATAATCTATCTATCCCTAATCTCTAATAATGGTTCTCAATTGTATCCTTAAAAAAAAAGAGTGGGAGCATTCAAAAATAATTCCAAATACGGTTTCAACTTCCAGGATTCGATGCCACAATTTATATACGTTTCACGAAGATACATGCTCATTATTTACAAGTGAATTGCTTCAAAAACCTTACCAAACTATGTTGTGCTCAAAATAGGTCTATTATCTTTATGATATAAACGTGCTAACGAAAGAATCATATCATCCTTCGATCAGAGGAACATATGGGTTGAAAGAAAACCGAGAACCTCTTGTATATACATAGCCCGGGACAAAAGAAGCCGCGATATCCAGCCATGGAACTGTGAGTGAAGATGTTGGCAGTTGCCTGTATAAGACTCTAATCTTATTGCTGGCTCAAAGCTAAATTCACCACACAACAAGACGATTGCACCATATTGCACTTCTAACCAATAAAAAAAATTCACCTGTCAATTTAATATCAATCCCAACCAGGACCTCCTACGGGTGTACATACAGACAACAGATTGAACCCCGATCTCTGCAGCATTGAACCCGGATCTCAGCTTGGCAAGAGATCAACAGTCAGTATCTACACTACAATACTCACTTCTGATATTTCTCATTCTCCTCTCGCAGCCTCTCGATCTCCGCTTTGGCTTTCGCGATATGCTCCGAGTAGAACTTCTTTTCCGACAGCAATTCCTCTTGCAATTGTCTGAAATGGATATGTTTGAAGTAAATAAAACATATTCTCCTTGCATACGAAAACTAAAAACGGAGACGACGAAAAAAAATCACTCCTCTCTTCCATAAAAAACAAAGGTTTAAACTCTCTCTATCTCACTCATAATCTTCTTTACAATTTTACGCGCTCCATGGCAGCTGCCAATAGGTACAATTGATTGCGTTGCGATCCTTTTTTTTATGTCGCCCAAGAAAATCGAAGAAAAAAAAAAGCGGCCCTAACTCTCAAGCTCCCACCAGCCGGGACACGACGAGTCGTTCGACGGCCGACTCGAGCAGGAGGGTGGTGGCTAGCCGGGCGGGCGTCACGGAAAGATAATAATACCAACAATAATACCCTCGCCAGTACTTTTGCTTGTACGTACACAAGTATAAGTCAATTAATTACCTATTAATGCCCTTCTGTGCTTCATAAGCGGTGGCCAGTTCGCCGTCTTCGTTTATTATGTCCACGTCGGAGCCGTAGTTGGACGTCGCGAGCGACTTCAGGTTAACCGTCTATTAAAACAAGGTTGACATTAGAACGTGATCTCATAACGATACTTATACACGCTGTTAATAATGTTACATATATCATAACAACACGATTTCGAACTACCCGCAGTACGAATTTTTTACACTACAAGTTATTATCGAACGATACGATATCGTGATAAGTAAAATTCGTGATACTAATTTTGCTCACCACGACATCGTTGGAACGAATCGCATAATGTGAATCGATGTTAAATCGATTTAAATAACATTCTACTTTTTAATTTCTTATAGAAAATATCAAAATTATCGTTTTGAAAAAAGTAAATAATTTAAAAAACTCAACTTCCATTCAACGTTAAAATCGTCACGTTATCAGTGACTTCATTATCAACGATTCGATATTTAAGTCACTTCTATGAAAATCATCGAATCCGATACTGGACAACGGACGTGTGTACATATGTAATGCAACCACAGCACGAGATCTAAAATAACACGCCTGCATTACATATCACCTTAATTATCGTGTAGTGTACATCAATGATAAATATTTATCTATGTTAGGTACACAGACGACGTCTAGAAATATATACCGTATATACACTCGTGTCTTACAACTACATGCAAACGTCGGATATATATAAGCGGAGCTTTAGTACTTTTCGACAGCGCCCAAGGGCAATTTTATTTTTAATGAATTAAGTAACTCAATAGTTCTTGCACAGTAGTAAACAACCCACAACACAAGTGCAATATCATTTAAATTATAAATAAACACAAAGATCTACATACCATGCAATGATCGGCAAAAGAAAAAAAATTTTAACACAATTAGTTAAGTGTATATTATAACACACACCGATTATTATTATTATATAAAAAAAGAAATATCAATTTATTAAATAATTAATATTTCTTTAGTATAACCCAAACGAAACAATCGATTACTCGAATAATCGAAAGAATTAATTGGTTGTAACATGAGGATGACAATCTTAACACATATTGTTTCTAGATGATTTGTGAGCAACTAAGCCTCATGGAATCTTTTGCCAGCAATTATTTGATGTTACTATAAACTGGGCAGGAACATTGGTTACCTCAACTAAATTTATACCTGGTAAACCACCCTCGCTACGATTCAGAAAAACTACACCTTATATTTAGAAATAGCTCCTGCATTGTTTTACGGCTGGGTTTGTCTCGTTCTATTAAATGGAAATATATTAATAAATTATAACTTTTGAATTTTTGGAGGGATTGAAATGCAACCGACTTTAATGTTAAGTGACGCTTACTGCATACATTAGTGAAAACCGTAACGAAATCGGTCATACCGTTTTTCAGATTGGCGCGCACAAACGCATAGACAAAGAGACACAAATGTTAATAAGTATTATTTTGGTTTCTATTGCAAAGGCCCCCTAATAGTAGATTTTTTCATATATCCTTAATTTGTAGAAAGCGATCAGCTAAATTTTTATTATATGTAGATAACTTAAATATCAATTCACTTAATAAACATTGGGCATAGCTGTATTAATTTCTTAATATATTTTATGCCCCTGTTTATTTAATTCTACTACAGTTTCAGAAAGATGCTTTATTGCATGGAAGAAACGGCGAAAGCGACTCCGCAGCGTGTTTTAAAACACCCTAATATTATGTAGTGAATATAAAAAAACATCAGACCAGAATTATGTTAGTTAACGCTATCACCTCGTCTTTGTCAATGGTTAATAGAAAACATTATCTACCTGTTAAAATTACCTACAACCCACTTTTGTTCGTATTTCCTGCCGAATGAAAGAAGTTCTATCGATTTCCCGTTAGTGTGTTCCCCGCCCAGGGTATATACAAACATCAAACAAAACGACAGCGTGTACATGTGTGTGTGAGCTCTCGTGTGGACACCGAATTTTACTTACAACACTCTTCAGAGCTTGGAACCATGGTTTCTGTACAAATTACACCATCATTTAGTATGACCCAACAAATGACTTACCGTAACACCGTTACATAACGAATTTCTTTGTAAAATCATTAACATTAACAATGTTTATAAAAAAATATTGTTGCACTTATATATCATTTTATGTTACATAAAAATCAATGTTACTATGTGTGTCACTTCTAAACTTAAATAATCTTACGAAGGTAACATATAAGGCCATAAAAACCAGGCACTGACGAGGTCTACCTCGAGTACATCAGACGATTCTCGCCCTTATGTCTCGTGATAAAGGGGCGTCTGTGGCGTACACGGTCGTCTTTACCTGACCCTCTATTGTTCCATCGATTTACGGGTATTATTATTGACCACATGCAAAAGACATTGAAAGTTGTGGAAGACCCTGATATCGATTTAAATATCGGGCAGTCGCCCGCTGGTCGTTCGGATGTCGAATACGAAAGCGAAGAGTTCTCGCTTCGGAGTGAAATATCTCCGATCAACAAGTACGAGATTGTTAAAACGCAATAATGTCTGCGAACAACTATGGCTATTTTCGAACCTGTGTTATCCTGACAAGTAAAAATAATATAATATATCCACTCAATTACGTCCAACCGTAAAATCAAATTTAACTTTAATTATTTCCTTGGTTAGGATCGATATATGTATTTGTGTATTATAGATGAAAAAATGTAAATATGATTCAATCTTAACGAGTCCAAATCAAACGTAAAGAACAATCTGTTTTTTCATGTAAGTGGCCGACAAATTAGCTGACGACCCACCTGATAGTAACACCACAGGTTTCACTGGTGCGTTATCAGTCAAGAAAGAAGGAGGAACAAAGAAAATACTGGCTCTCAAGCGGCCAGCCGAGACACGACGAGTCATTTAGCGGCTGACTTAAGCAGGAGGGTGGTAGAAATAGCATAGCAATAGCCAGGCAGGCTTCACGGAAAGGTAATAATATCAGTATCAATATTAATGACATAATAATGATACTTTTAACTTTAATCAGGATCTATCAAATATAATATAATGTAATTAATATGTAATAGACGATCTTTAATACAGCCGAAATGTTTGTATTGTGTTCGACTCAACATAACGAACAAATGCAATGAGACAAAAGTACTGTGTGGATTTATTATTTAATTTTTCACAGCGGCGGTCGTCACAAAGTTAATCTAGTCTGACGTTGAACGTCAATGTTGAATTAACACTTCCATTCTTACAATAACGATCGATCTTCCCTAATGTGTATCTCGATTAATATTTTAAATACTTATTACAGGTTAATTATATTGTCGGCTGTTCGTAGAAAAATTTAATGTTGGACACGTATAAACTATATTATGATGTCCAAACGAATGGACATTTTCCGAAATTGTCGATTTACGATTGAGCCACAACACAACACATACAAAATATCGAAGTAAAGACAGGTTCATTGAAGAAACTTATTTATTGTACCTGTCCTCTCTGCCTGTGTAAAACACTTTTCACTTCTGGTACATCCATAAAGAGCACCTTTTTTATCACTACATTTGAAACTTTATCCATGCCACTCACCGACCCTCAGAAATCAGAGTCACAAAGAGTACCGCCCTGACCCGTTCCCCATGCCGGGGGTCTAAGTTGATCAACGTTCCTCCGCCTAGTAAACTCTCACTGTACAGGATAAATCATTTTCCTAATTAACTTCGTATGTTAATATGTTAACTGAAATCATTTTTCCATTAAACGTATCGCACATGCAACTATTTAAACGCACTAAATATGTCACATTATCAACAAAAAAATATTTTTCCTCAAAACCCAAACAGCCAAAGGATACGAACATTTACTTAACAAAATCCATGATAACAACTGAACTGAGATGAAGTTACTTGAAATATACATCAAAAATGTTCTAACCGAGATCAAATACCATCTGGACGCGAGATAAGCCCGTCAAGATAGGAACGATCAACACTTTGAATCAACACTAATGGTATCCGTCTGATATGGCACAATATTAAGATACAATTACACATTCCAATATTTTTTATACATCCAGCGTAATAAAAAAAAGTGCTCTTCCGCATTTTTTCTATCATATTCCTTATCAATTTAACACCATTTTCAATATTAAATGCTATAATAACAAGCTTTAGGACTGAAGTGGTTTAAATTTTTAACGTAAATTTTATACGAAAAACACCTAAACTCACACGGACCAGGAAAAGTCTGTAACAGGCAAAGAGAGACAAACGTGCGCGCCCTGTTGAACAATGAAGAGTTTCAGTCTCTACACGCCCCTACCCTCCCGTAACATCACACGTATGACGCAGCGTTACAAAGGCCGGTCGGCTTGTCAATTGTCAACATACAATAACATTAGCACTCTCCCCTCGACCTCAATTCATACAAATATTTGAAAAACAGCCATCAAAACCTTTTTGTTATCAGGTACTCGGACTCTTTATATCATATTTAACTTAGTACATGTGACATGAACATAAACATATTTAAATAAGTACACATGTGATAAAACTGTTCAGTACATTTTTCCATGTTTGTAAATCGATTTTATTGTTTTGTGGTGGATCACGGTATTTTCTAGTTACAACCAACACCGATCGAGCCTGATAGAAGTAAAAAAAGTGCTCAGACATCGGCAGTTAAAATATTTTCTGACACAAAAGAATATGCGCCATATATTTTATTCTTTCACAATTCTTTTTTCGTTAACTGTTTATACTAAAGAAAGGTATGAAGGCACAAATGATCACCTTCAGTAATCCAATGCATACCATCCATCCAAACACGTCATCACGGGGTCGTTGGTAACCATGAGCGGGTGGGAGACCCACTGCTGACAACTCGCTTGTATCACCTCCAACTCTTTTTATTTCTTTTAATATCTCGCTTTTACGAAAAGTAGTGTTCAACTTGAATGATAACTTTAGAAGGGACACACAGATTAACTGATTATCTTATACTGTTATATACATATCGTTTTTTTATGTTAATAGCCAACAAGCGAGCAGACGAGCCACCTGATGGTAAGTGGTCACCGTCGTCCATGGTCATCAGCAAGACCAAAGGTATCACTGATGAGTTGTCGGCCAGGAAATGAGAAGGTAACAAAGTACGTATATATAACAGGGTCTGTCTGTCTATACATTGTTATATTATGTAATTTTAACATTTTAACTAAGGTCCATACCTGGTTTGTCAAAACACTCTTCAGCTGAATGCACTCATCGCGGCGTCTGTCCAACTCATTCTGCATTACGTTCAATTGTTCTGTAAACAATAACACTGATCAATGTCGAATCTGACAGACATGTTAAAGGGTCCCGTATTGCAAACATATATTTTTCGTTTCCAGTATGTACTCAGAATTTTTATATTAAAGTTGTTGTAATCCAGTGCGACAACCATTCAGTACTCTGTCCTTTCCGTGTTCATTGCACGCACTCATTTAATTTTACGCTTTTTTTTTATATAGAAGGTAGATTCGAAAAAATATCTGAGGGTAGAACGAAAAATTAAAAGACCCCTAGTATCGTCAACGTTACGTAGGTGCATGCTTAGTAACATTACGCTAATGTGATTACTGCATTTGTACCAGTAAAAACAATACATTGATTGTTGTGACATATAAACCTTCTTTTGTTATCAGCCATTTTACAACTTTATTTTGAAATTTTACGATCAACGAATGAATTAGAAATTGAGAAGGACAACTAAAACCCTGTCAAACATAATAATAATAATAATAATAGCTGACATGTAATAAGTGGTCACCGCCACCCACAGGCATCCGTACCACCGAACACAATCCTGACACGCCGAGAAGGAACAAAAACATCCGTTTGTTGCGGACCCCTCTACACAGAACATGTTAAAAACATTGTACGGTTGATTGTAGGAGAATGATCGCTAGCCTAACTCGAACATAGATACATACAAAGTTAATACCATCAGCTAATGCGCTCTCACTTTTAGGTATGTGTGTAACCTTACTGTTTAGATGTGTGCGCGTATGGTCGCGCCCTACTACGTCATTTTGTTTTTGTAATATACAGTGTTCAAGTTAAGACTGATTAGTCGACCCCTGCCCCTTAAAGTAAACAACAGACACCAACAGATGAGATTGAAACTTATGTGTGGGTAACCTTCGTATATTTCAGTAGCAAATTACCTACACCATCAGGTACTCACTGATAACCTCTTTGGAGACCAGCAGGCTGTCCCCGGCTGCGCGCAACCTGTCCAGGTGCTCCCTGAGCTTCTTGTTCTCGATCTCCAGCTCCTCCACCTTGAACCTGTCGATGTTGGGGTTCGTCGGCGGCGCCGAAAGTCGATCTGCAACAAGACTCGTTAACTTGAAGGTCGAGTTATACGATACGTTGCTAAAATTAAGTATATATAATGAAGTAAATAAAACACGAGACTAACGTTTGTATTCACCTGGAATTTATAAATGTAACAGTTTAACTATTACTATACAACATTGCGTGTCCGTATGTGTCTGCGTGTGCGTATGCGTGTGCGTTTGTAACGTAGCTCCAACATGTGTAATATTTATTTAATTCAATAAAATGAATCAATCCATTATAATAAATTCACCATTTTAATGCACCCATTTTTAGGCATCATAAACAAGTGAAATAGGAAAAATACATATAACTTGAGATGTCCACGAAGAAGCAAATTCCACATAAATCTATCACATAAATGTCTACTCCGGCTCGGAGTCAAACACCGGTGCCTCCATTCATCAAACAGCACCACAAAGTCCAAGTTGGACAAAAAGGTTACTTAAAATAAATTGTGGGCGAGTTCAGCATAGTTCGAAGATTGACCCTACTCAATTTCTCCATTGAATCAGCCCAATGCGTCCATTGAATTTGATACCACAAAGACATCCGCTCAATATTTAAAATACTCACTCAACAATCTCTCTTCAAGGTCGGCGGCGCGTTTGGCCGTTCTAGATAGTTCGCTCTGCAAGATCGAAATTCTGTTCTGCATCCGAAGCACCAGCCCAGCATCAGCAATCTAAAGACATTGACAACATAAATGGTTAAACACCTGTAACTTGTAACACAGCGTGTTAAGGAGTGAAGCATAATGAGGAAACCTACACATTTGACAGTTCACCGTAATGTTCGTAATTTGTACTCAATCTGTATGAAATATAAACGTATTCTAAAAGAACTGATAGCTGATTAAAAACTATCACCTCCTCTTCGAAACCCATTTCATTCGATCTGGTATCATGTATATGTGTTCATGGGACGTTATCAAGTTCCACCAGACAACCAATCTTCCTGTTGGCAGCTAAATAAAAAATATGATACAATTCAAACTTACCGGCACCGGTCCGTTATTGGAGCCAGCTGACCAATTGACGGCCTCGAGCGCCGGCCGGGAGGTCTCCACTGACCGCACCGAACCATACCCGTAGTCCTGGCACATGGGAATCATAAGAAGTATGATAATGTACAGTAGACCTTATGAACTGGGACCTATTGCTACCAGCCTCACTGCACACAGAGTTTGAACTACATTGAATCACGTCCAGAGTCCTCCTACACATACCACTTTATCCAACACTGGCAGTTACACTGTTTACCTGATATCGAACGATCGAAACAATATTTCTTCAACCATCACCGAGTACTAACATCAACAGAGGTCCCTGTAGACGGATACGTCTTGAGAAACATGCTCATCATAATCATCATTACTACATTCACACAGGTCCCCGGACACACGTCCGCTCTGTACCGCGTCCGTCACAATACTGACTGTGTTGACCATAAGACTCTAAGACTAACAACTACCCCCTCAAATTCGAAATTCCAAAATAATTCTCATTCAATCATTCAGTAAACACACTAAAGCACGCAATTATTTGCTTCTACTACCGTTTCGAAATACAGTTTAACATTGAGGAGAAGAAACAGCGAATGAAACTCCACCTACTGGCCAGTTAACAGCTTCTCTGATAGCACACGTAACAAATATGTTATCTCCATCGTTCGATGGATTACAACTACAAGCAGTTCCAAATATTTCCCAGCTAGACATTGCTGTGTCAATTCAATTCGGTTCTAATTCAGTCGGTTGATCGATCGCTAATGCCAATATCTTTACTGGGCACACTGGGCCACCGGCTCCGCTATTATTATCATATAGCAACCGTTTATCTATCCCCAAGATATTCTGGTTAACTACTGGTCGCCCTTACAGTAGAACAGCGTTGTGAAGTTCGAGGCCACCTAGGGAAGACCCCAGCCAGGCAGTACTAGTAAATCAGTTTGAATTAATACAATTAAGTATATAACGTTAATACCATATTTTCATTACTAATCCTCACGTTTCTGTTTGACTCTCTCTACTTTTCCGTCGATTAATTTCTTCCTATCATTCTCTCCATCTTCTCACATTGTTTCTCTCTCCACTCTTCCTGGCTATCTTTGGCCGCCCTATCGTTATATTACTTACATCTTCAACAGTAGTCTCCTGCTGTGAGTTGTTGCTCACGTCCGAGAGCGACCTTCTGTGTTCCTTAGGAGCCGGGGCCCTTTAACAGAAGATGATCACATCACTACTCAGGATTCATGTTAACGTAGCCTTTGTTCAAACACTGTCACCATATAGAATCGTAAGCCATAAAGATGAAATTCATCTTAGGCAGTCGCCTAAGCATGAAACTGTCGAAGTTACTATGGAAAATCATCGGAGCGTTAAGCGGTATAAATCATAAGTTCATTTTCATTATTGCCTACTATCATTATGTATATTAAAATGTTGACTTTTTTCTCTACTTCCGGCCCATTACTCTATTTGTCTGTTGTTCCGCGAAATGCGTTAAAAGCAAGAGGATTCATCTACATCACAGACGGCTGACGACATGAAAATACTTATTTCGACATCAAAACTTGTCAAAGATGTTGTTTCAGCGCAACACTACCTCTGCAGCGAGTCGACGCGTTCCTGGAGGTCGTATTGCGCCGACAGCAGCTTCTGGCGGCTCTGGCGCTCCGCCTCCAGCTCTAGACAGAGCGCCTTCTTCTCCGCCTCGTGTTTCTTGTCGCGTTCTGTTGACAATTAAAAGCGAACTTCAAACGGGTTTACCAAAACAATTTAGGAATAATATTACATTGTTTGACTAAAAATATAAGTACATTATCATTGGTTTTATATGAATTATAAGAATACAAGGATATTGATATCACGTGATTAAAACGCTCAATGATTTGTTTGAAGAACTTAAACCCGAGATAATTCACTCAATTACACGCAAACAAAAAGCGCATTTGTAAAGCTGTGGAGCTGCTTGAATCCTTGCTCCACACAAAACAACTTACGTGAAATTAGCTTGGACTAAAATAATTAATACGTTGTAAAAATATTTGGAATTTATAAGGTAAAGTAAAACTTGAAAATTTTACTATTAGTTATTTTATGGAACTCTCCAGCGGCGTCCATATAAAATTTCAAGCCTTTAAACCGACTTTCACAATAATGATTCCAGTACACCTCATCACCTCCTGTACACCCTTTTTGTATGCTGCTAGCACATCTTCCAGCGTATTCTTTTGTCATTATCATATTGTAACGAAAATTCGGTGGAAAACAATAGCGGCCAAAAAACAAACAACTGATAAGAACAACCTCGAGCACATTAGGCGTAATTTTTGTTCATAACAGCAAATACCGAGCACACTACACGGTTTTCTTTTTCGCCTGCGTCTCCTATTGTTCTATTGTTTTCAGAAGATTGTTCAATTGACGCGAAGGGCGTAGAAAGATCCGGCAAAACCCGGAATATTGTATAAATAACGGAGAGGGCCGCCGGCGGTTCATTCGGATCTCGAACACGAAAGCGAAGAGTCTCTCAACGAGGGGAACACCAGCGATGAACGGGTGTGACTGTTTATTATTGGTGTGGTTTGTTGTTAAAAACGTAATAGTCTCTGCGGAACTATTTTGGCGTTTCACGTACCCTTGTATCCTTGCACGTAACAATGCTAAGTACATGGATACTAGAACCGACCAAAAGAACAGCTATGATGACGAATGCCACAAACCTTTCCAAAACTGCGCACGATTTTCAAACTCCCGCGACCACACAACGTACGCGTCCTCAGCAACCTGGTTTTCCTTTTCCAACGTCGCTTCCTCGGGCACTCCCATTTTTACGATCACCAAGATGATTTTCACAATATCAAATCAAATCCAATCCAATCCATCCAGTATTCAGTATTAATGTAATTTATCAAGATTATAAAGAATACAAGACTACCCCTTTTTTCATAATTACGTTACAAAACAATTTATATGTTTCATATATGTTTTAATACCACTTATTGGTAATACAATAAACTCATTCCAATATTAACATAATACATCTTTCTTTATGATTGTATTCGGTGATTGATCAAAGACTTTTAAGAAAATCAAGTATCAAGATCAGCCTCTTTTTAACAGAACGCTTCCTAAGCGATAACGCAGGTTTTCCTTAACTAAATACTAGGTACCGGTTCAGCCGGAGGAGAACGTGTATGAACGGTTTGCTTTTTAATGAGTTAGTGATCCACACCAACTCCGTCCAGGTTGAACAACGTATAATTTACATGATATTCATCACCACTCATCAGCCTCCATTCATCCGGAATAATGCATCTTTGAAATAATAAAATAATTTTTCAAATACGTGCCGTGCTTTCAGAAATATTTTTCACATATACACCAAAGTCAAAAAATTCGCACTCTCTCTATATAATTTTAATACAGATTAGATTACTAAGAATATCTGAGTACGTTCTGATTTAACGCTGGACTGATCAATATTCTGACGGTGTTTCTCTCTGTTTCTCTTTATGTCTTGCTGAAATCTTTTAGTTGTCTGTTGGCTCTTTAAGATGTAAATATCACAGTCTACGTTTGTATTTGTTATGGATAGCTTTAAACTTTAAATCTCTTTTGACCATAAACAGTACTTGTCACGCAGTAATATGTGGTTTGATTCTATCAGAGTGTTAACACATTCAAATAACATGCGAGCGTACGGGTGCAGCGTTGCGGATGAATCGCGCTCCCAAATCTCTAACAGCGTTCTGGGAAGTGTTGAGGGCAAGCCATTGAAAAATTACACACACTATTACACTGTTGTTTCATGTATGTGATAACGCTGACGTAATGACACAATATCTAAAGCAATCGAAACTACGTAGACTCTCCCACTGTGACATTAATAACATTCCCGACACAGTACTGATTGTCACGGGACTCATCTGTACAATGAACACAAACACGTACACGTGAATCCATCACACACACCAAAGTTTTGTTACTTCAATTTAATGCTCAACTAATCGAAAGAAAGTATATAAATATTTGACGCGTAGCCGTAATGAATCACAGAGTCAATTAATATACATCAGTATTAATTCCATATCAACGAAGTTATCGCTGTTATCAACTTGATAATGTTAATTCTGTATGCAGGATTCACGATGAGTTTAAATTGGCGAAAATTGAATAAAGTTGTAATAAGATAAAGTGAAATGATAATGCGTCTACATCAATAATAGATTTCGGCTAATTTCGTATTACCTTGTAATATAAGTATTTATAATGACGTCTTTTTATATATAAACAGCCGACGGCGGGCCGCCTAATGAGAATTGGTCGTTGGTAATTGTCAACTGGTCAGTAGGTGGAGTGGTTGTTGCCGGGCAAAGTCTTATGATGAACAAACTCAGTCTTCTCACGGACATGACCGTATCATCACGTATCGGATTATAACTAATTACGCAACAATGTACATCAATAACTTCCCGCTTTAACCTTTTAAGTTTGTTTGGAAATTAATAGGTTTCTCTCATCTGATGAAATTATGGAAACTTCAGAACCTGATCGTACTACATCATATATGCAAAATAACGTGAAGAAAACCCGCACAACTGAGAGTTCACCAAAATGTTCTCGAAGGTGTGTGAAGTCTGCCAAGGCGCACTTAACTGGCGTGGCGTACAATAGCATCAAACTTTCTCATTGCGAGAGGAGACAAAAGCCCGACAGTGGGACAAGTATATGGTGTTATTATGATACCCACTCCCCTCTGCAGATCATCATTATTCATTATTATCCATTATTCTGGGGTTTTTAGAACTCTTCAGAACGACAAAAAATATCGGTTTTACGGGACGTTAGAGTGGCACTGTTCATATTTGCGAACACAATTATCTTATTATAACTAACTTTTCACTAGTTTACTAACTACACACCATGATATTATCATCATCATTACAACCCATGCTGTCCCACTGCTGAGCTTGAGTCTACTCTCACAGTGCGAGGCGTCAAGGTCGTCCGCCACGCTGATCAAGTGCACTTTGGATAAGATGTGTTCTGGATTCGAACTCGTCTCCCGTGCGAGTGACCAAGTCCAAACCATTAGTCTACGACTGCTACCACTGGTGCTGGCAGGCGCGGGTATAAGAGAGGGCACAGGGGGGGGGGGTAGGCATCATGAACCTCTGTGCCCCCCTCCCCCTTAAATTGTTATTGTCAAATTGCAAAACCTTCAAAGATTAAGATCTGACGACTTTTAAACTTACAAACCAAATATATATTTCTGATCACAATTAAAAAAAGTTAAAAAATAGCGAACGTATTGACAGGGCGTCGTCCATGTTCTACCATATGTATGTATGATATAAACGTACCGGCATATATATATAAACCAAAGTATACCGCCTCATACTATCCTGCGCACTATTTATTGTTAACTGCAAACCAAATATTAACGTTGTTCAATAAATAATTAAATAAATAAATCTCACCCTCCAAAGCCATCTGATAATGCTCCTTATCACTCTTCAACTCCTTCGCCAACTTCTCACTCTCCGCCTCCCACTGTTCTCTCTCCTTCTTATACACACTTTCTATCCTCGTCTTCTCCTCCAATAATCGCTTGTTGCTATCTCGCTCGCTCATCAGCTCTGCTTGCAGGGAATTGAGAATGTTGTCCTTCTCTTCAATTTCCACCTTGAGGGTCTTGGCTTCGATTTCCACCAACTTGAGGGTCTCTAGCTTGGCTCTGAAGGAATATAAAGTAAACGTCACTAACCCAATGAAATAATACTCATTGCATTGCAAATAAATGTGGTTTTGTGGTATCCGAGTCAAAGCCAAGGGAGAACTAAGCAATTTGTAAAATACACCTTCCTTAATGATGCAATTTAATGGATTTAAGGCATTCGTGTGAAGAATGGTTTGTAGAAAGAGATGATTATTTAAAAGACAATATTGCTTGGACACGGGTTTGATATATAGCGATAAGTAGTACTGAGAACTGCCTGTAACTGTGAACAGGATACAAATAAAAAAAATGGGAGTTTCTTGCCGCTGATCCTTCTTCCGAGACCACTCACGATAGAGATTTGTTGAAGCGGTGACGTACTTGGCACTTTCGAAGTGTTTGCAAAAAACAATTTCATTTTAATTGCGGTTTAATTTCAACAATGAAATTGAAATGAAATTGAATAATTCGAACCGAGTAAAATGTTTTATGTAATTTTATCGCTGACAAATTAACATATATTCATACTTTTTAATATAAGATACCTAAAAGTACTCTAGCTTCTATGTACTAATTTGATAAAATTTCTTGGACGTTAGTCTAGAATTTAATTTAACTAAAGTGGACTTTGTAACAGAATAGAAAATATTTTGCTAAGGTAACGGCACACATTAACGTTCGAGAAGTGTTACGTAAAATATATTCTCAATTCCAATACGATATACGCAGGACGACTGTATTATTTTAACTTTTTGTTGTAATCACCTCAACTGGACGATCTGCGCGTGCAGCGGCTCGATGACCCGGTTCTTCTCGACGGCCTCGTTGAGCCGCTGCTGGAGGCTGATGATCTTGTTCTCCAGGCCCTTGTTCAGTTTCTTCACGTGGTCGAGACTGCGCGCCTCGATACGCAGATGCTTGTACAGGCGGCGTGCGTTGAACCGACGGATCTGGATGGATGGATGGATGGATTAGGTAGGTAGGTATTGTGTGAAGGATCATCATCACCAAATGATAATTGAGTAGAGAAGCGAGCTGATTCTGAACAAAATTGATTTTTATATAAAAAAAACGTTGTATACAAACTGTTTCTGGGTTTAAGCCTTATGATGATTAAATATATATTGCGAATGTATAAAAATGCAATTTTCGCTGAAGACGTCATACAAATCACTTCAATAAGTGCTTCTTTGTAAGTCCTCCGGGAAAGGAACATTACCCTATGATACTGAATGCACTAAGTTTAACACAGCAGCTACAACTAATACTCACGGCGGCTTGACATATAATTATCTGTTGGCGTATCTTCTTAGCTTTCTGTCGACCGAGAAAACCGCGCACATAGCGCTGGATAGTGATTGCCTGCGAACGATCGAATAATATTACTGTCATTTAAATATAATATACTTTAAAAATATATTTAATAACGAAAACAATATTTAAAATCTGTTTTAGAACTAGGATTAATATTACACCAACACAGAGTACCACGCTCTAGATTAGGGATGTTATGAATACGACACTTCGAATTTATTTCCAAGTATTATTTATATTGAATAGTCACAGAAGAAAACAATAGCCTTAATAATTTAAACAGTGTAAAAATGACAGTGACGTGGCTAGTGTATTTTCGGAAGCCGCACATATCGTGTTTCATTTAGACTGCCATTATTCAAAATTAATCGAATCTTTTTATCGGTTTCGGTGACGGTTCATAAATTCGATATGTTTGGGTGACGGTTACACAGCTCCATAACATCCCCGCTCTAGACATAGTTCAATTATTGGCTCGCTGTGGTACAAGTTTAAAACGCTGTGCACTCACCGCCCTGATCCGCCTCTTGTCCTTGTACAGCCGCCGGGCGAGGAGTCCCCTAGCGCGCGCCTGCAGGCCGATCGCCAGCGCTCTCAGCCTCTGGTACTTGCGTCTCGCGAGCCATCCGCGGACGTTCCTTTGAATAGTGATTGCGGCGCGCCTTCTACGGATCTCTTGAGCTTTTCTATAACGAAATGTTAACGATCAATTCAATTATCTTAATCCCCATTCAATTAATGGGAAGAGTTGTCTATGATATATAATGATAGTACCCTAACGGGACGGCTTAATGTACTCTCTGAAGCACAGAAGCATTCAAATTATTATATTTCTTGAATATATATCCTGTATATAGGCTGCGGGAATACAATTACTTTTTATTTTTTTTATTCCTTTTTTAAGCTTCTTACCCCTTTATTATCACATGCAAAAAATGACATCTCGTTCATTCGGTACTTAACAAAATTACATGACATTGCGGCTCTGTCACATCGCCTTCAAACATGTCAACAGACACGCCATCTATGGAAATGATGGTAGCTCACCGTCTCGCGAGGAATCCTCGAGCGTGCGCCTGAAGTCCTCTAAGCGCGCGACTGATACGAAGGTACCGTCTTCGCGCGATAAATCTTCGCACGCAGCTCTGTACGCGCACGCAGTATAGACGTTGTATTTCCGCGCGGATCTTCTCCAAGTACGCCACCTGGTGCGGTCAAATGGAACTATTGTTATAAATTGCATAACAATCGTGAGGTAAAAATGCTACGTTCAATCCGCCAAAAGCTGACAGAAGGCTCAAACATAAACATTATGTAAGAGTATATCATAAATACCTTATAAATAAGACATCATTTAAAAAACTACCCACGTTTGGCCTCGGCAAATGTGCTCTCTGCGTCCACAAGGAGTAACCGTACTTACCTCGTTATGTTTTTATTGGAGGTTTTACAAATTCAAAGTTTACCCAATACACCTAACCTAAAGCTCCGTAGCAATGTTCCACCAACGTGACTGAGGGTAGTGTCATCGAGTTACCTGTCCGGCCCTGAAGAATATCTTGGTAGCACCAAACTGGTACTTATCCGGGTGCTTGATGTGTTTCTGTAGTATTCTGGAGCAAGTCGCCTTTATATTGGAGCGGTCGATGTCCTTGTGCAGACAGAGCAGACGGTATCTGAAACCAATGTACAACAAACATATATAATCGAGAACATCTATGCACAGCGAACAGTTTGAACTTTGGTTCTGACACGAAGTCCAAGGGCGACGGTGACCACTTACCATCAGGATGCTCATCTGCTCGGTTTTTGACTAAAAATATATCATATACTTAAGGGTATTCCTCTACAGTACGTGATAGCCACAACATTGATTTTAAACGGGGCCCGAAGATTGTACTTCTGTTAACTGAACCAGTATAAAATACAAAATGAATTAAATTACCCCATTGTATTTAGTATTACATTTCTGAGTACTACTTGGTACATACCAACTGCTACGTTTTATTTTGTAACTAAACGATACAATTTTTAAAAGTGAAAAACCACATCAAAATTGATTTAACGTTTTCCAAAAAAAAAGTATAATAGTAGGTTTTCATTACTTTTCCCTTCATTAGCCTCGCTAGAGGTATGAGAATTTGCATAATTTTATGATAACCCAATTCTCTAGGTTATAAAGATTACATGAATAACCCTGATTCTTCGTACTTTCATATAAACTCAATGATGTTTAATGAGAGCCAGTAATAAGGTTGACGAACTATAATTAAATATCATAAAACTTTTCTTCTTGTTTCGTCAACAGAACAAGAAGTTTCACAAACACATGATTATTACCTGTAGAAGAAGTCCTGATAGAGCCACCTGGAAGGGAATCCGGCAGCCGATATCCTTATGGTCTCCAGTACACCGCACGCTCTGAAACAAATTACATAATTATGCAACGATAATCTTAAAAACGACAAAATACTTCCCAATTCAAGTAGGTGGTAGTTTCAATAATGTATGTCGTCCGTCACCCACCTGAGTTGGTTGACAGCGCGCGCCACGTCGAACTGGAACGGGCTTTTAGTGTCGTTGGGTTTGATACAGCGAACGTAGTGGGGCGTCGTGGCCGACAGTGTCGTCATCAACGCAGCGAGCGACGCGCGGAACTGCGCTCCCACTGTTTGTTTCTGACCGGATGATCGGCGGGGTGGTTGCTGAGGTTAAATATATCTTTATATTGACATTGGCTCATATGGGCACACTACTGACACTATACTAAAATATATAATAGTAATGTTTCTACCCACAACGCCTCTTTCCCAAACGGTGTTAAGAGATTTGGGAACACCTCTTTCCCTGCACACCCCGCATGCTTGATTGTCTACGCTAGAGACTAATGACAAAACAAACAGTAGTTTTTCTTTCCAAAAGTAGCAATTAGTCAAAATTACACGATTTTGACCGCAGTCTTACCACAAGACCATCCTTATCATACACACCGTGAGACTAGTGACTGGTACAGATGGAGTTGTTCTTCTCCTGGAAGGCGGCGGTAGAGTACTGTGGCCGTGGTCTACTGGGCTATCAGCGTCGAACATGGAATGGATGAGTCGACAACTGGTAGCTGACTTGATGCACTCCAGTTGTTCTTCCGATACTGTATCCCTGTTCTTCTCGAGGAAACCGCCGGATTGATACTCGACGTCATCGGCGAAGTGTTTTATAATGAATGCTGTGAGACAAAAGACCATTATTTACATGTTTCAAAGGGTCCATACATCCTTCAATCCGCACCAATCCCCTTTGCTCGTGATTCATCCTACTGAACAGCAGTTGAAGCAATAGCGTCAGGTCCAGCTGGATATCGCTGGGCGCTGTACCAAATAATGTAACTCAAACATGGTGGTAATATTATTTACCTACTTGCTACCAGCCAAGGTTCAACTGACCGGGTTAACGGGATTTTCAATATCCCCTTCCTTTGGTAACCTTGATACTAAACGGGTTAGTTAACCTTTAAAATGTGTGCATTTAATGCACACAAGTATGAACTAACTCGAATAAAAGAAATGGCAATATCTCGAAAAGAACGAAATCAAGAACTCATTCTAAACAAATGGTTAATAAAACAAAAATGAAGATTGCGTTAACTGGATTTCCAGTTGAATTCCAACACAAATTGTTTGAGGATATTTTACCCATAAGTAATTTTTAATTGCAAAGATATGATATATGTACAGTACATCGAATCTTCGTTAAATAACAATTCTGTCACACTCACCAGAATTACCGAATCTCGGCTTGAAGAAGTGGGGATACTTGGCGCACTTGTCGTGCAGCTTAGCAACGAACCCCTGGTCGGAGCCCCGCGGCACCCGACACTCCTCGTCCAGCAGCGCCAAAATACCCAGCCGATCTTCGATTAGGTCGATGCAGGGTTGGTTGTCGTAGAAGTCGATCATGTTCCAGGATATCTCCTCCTAAGTGAGTGACAAGTGTCGTTGCTATCAGCCCCTGCTTAGTTTCGGTAAACATAATTGACTTTAAAAAAGTAGGTGTTTCTCAGTTCGTTTGTATATTCTTTTATGTTTGTTACCTCAGTCAGAACTGCACTATTTATTAAGGCGGTTAAGAAAATATTTTTTTGTTTAAGAGGGCATATTTCTCGTTGGGCGCATTTAAATAAAGAAAAAATACCATCTCTAACGCTGAAAAATAGAACTTAAAACAAAAAAAACTCAACTACTTCAAAGTCAGGTTTTTTTTTTGTCAAAATATTTACTTTTTAGGAGTATAATCATCATTACTGTCACACCTAAACCTTGTAGTGTAAAGTGTAACATGGAAAGACTTTGACAGTCTTTGCAACTGACAGGTTAATTATGTGACCCATCATCATCATCGTCATTACAACCCATAGTATCCCACCGGTGGGCTCAGGTTTCATCTCGCAATCATTTCCAACAGGCATACGACAAGAGAGCAACTTGTGCGTTATAACCGCTCATAAGTAACAAAAATTTGTTTCTGTCTGCATTGACATTTTTTAGTCTCAACGAAGTAATTGAGAAGGATAAATCATTTTACAATATACCCATAATGTCAACCAAATTGGATATGTCTAGACATGTTACGCACTCTGTTTATATGATACGATACCCACCCACGCGACGGTCCAAAAAAACCAAGTCTTATATTTACGTACGTGTTAGTAAGGGGGCCTTATTATCCGAAAGTACCCTAACCGGATCCGATACCGCCGAGTCCGTACGTCCGAACCACCGCGTCGTGGGAGCGTTAAATCTGCGCATCAGCATTTCCATACGTGGGAACGTCATTCAGGGTTCTAACATTGTTAGCTAGTAATGATCCAAATTGTAATATTCAGTTTGAATTAAATAGTTTTAAGATACTTCGGTCTTTCTGTTCCTCGCTTTAGCCGCACGTATATAATTTACGCGCATCCGAAACTATTATTTGTTTTCATCAGGCATTTAATAAATTTCATCTTTATCCCATTTTATTGTGTCAAGCATCGGACTATTGCAATAGCTACATAAAAAGAAAATTTTGCGAGTTTATGTGCATGAGATAGCTCATCTTCAGAACCACGGTATATATTAACAAAACGAACATTTTCAAAGTACATTATTCCGAATGAACATTTACTATATATTATGAAAAAATTATCCCTCTCACAATGTGAATGCGATAATTTCTAAACTAAGGCACGGGTTTTCATGCGGTGTTTACAAATAGATGATACACTGAGCATCATATAAATAAGCAACAATAATTACTGTTTATGAAAATTTAAATCGAATCTCGCGAACCGAAGTGCGGCTGCTGTACTACTAATACGTAGACATATATAAAAATAAACAAAGATTTTAGTACAGTCCACCTGCGTTCTACCTACCTACCTGCGGGTGAGACTGACCTTGATGTATTCGTCCTGCTCCAACTTGAACACGTGCGAGTTGAACTGTTGCTGCAGCTTCTCGTTGGCGTAGTTGATGCAGAACTGCTCGAACGAATTGATCTCGAACGTTTCGAACCCGTAGATGTCCAGCACGCCTGGCGGGAGGGCATTAGTTACTGTAACTGTGCGCTTGGCCCAGGACTTAGGGGATCTGAAAGGGTGTTTGTAGTAACAGCCGGGGAACGTATGGCCACCGGGGACTGGCCGCGTGATGGGAAGTGATCACCACTGTCCAAGCTTTGTGTACCACGTCATCCTCTTGTTCACTGATTCATCGTCATGTTAAATATAAGTAACGGTTGAATCCAGAAAAATAGTAACAAATACTATAACGGTGACCTTCAATGAGCCCATAACCTGATGCGTCGACAAACGGGACACAAAAGACCGTGAGATTGGAAGCTCCAATCTCGGAAACCAGTTTCAGTTCTTAACGACTCACCAATGAAATGCTTTTTCGCGTGTCCGGTATGCAACGCTCTGTTCACCGCGTGCACGAGCCATGCGAACAGCTCGCCGTACATCCGCTTCGCGAGCGCGTCCCTCGCGAACGCCGCGCGCTGCACGTCCATTCTCGACACGATCACCTCATGCGCGGACGCGATCCTGCGATGCGTCAGCCATCGGGAGAACTCCGGACGCGATATTCCCAGCAGCGAGCATAGAGTGGCTAGGTGCTTGTCGTTGGGCTGTTGAACGAAATTATCTTTATACAACCCTTCTGTACGTGTGTAAGTTCACTGAACTGTTAAACGGCTGGACCGATTTTGATGAAACATTTTATAGTCAACGCATGGTTTGGATTCATAATTGGACCTGGTAATAAAATGTCACTGCGATCGACCAACGTTCAAGCAAGACGTTAATGATTTATATTGGGTTATAAGCTTCGAAAGGGCGCTTTAACGTTGGTGAAAACAAACGGCGAAAGAAACTCCTCAGCACATATTTTAAAACAACGTATAACCATTACTAAGTAAGTTTAAACATTCATGGAATTGGTTTCGCCAGTATAATGCTATTCGTTCACATTTATTTTAATTTATTTATTTTGTAATATCCAAGAGCCAGATAGCCTTTGTCTGTGATGTAACGGAAGTCGATGGGCGATGGTGAGCATTTACCATCACATTACTCATCTGTTTGTTAATCGGCTGCTTATATCAATAATTCTTACACATATATAAGCGCCATCTTGGTTATCCTCCGGGTCCTCCCCGCTCGGGTCTGTAGTGAACTCGATATTGCCCAAATGTAGAATTGCAGATAGCACCGTAAACATGTTCTGCTGCTCAGTTTCGGATACACCTGCAACAACGTAAGTACTCACGATTAATACAATCATCATATTCAAGCGATATTGATTTTATTATTGTTTCATATCTATACATAAAAAAGATTAATCAGTTCAGTACCTCTTCTTTCTCTTACTCACCTAAGGTGGTCAGAGCTGTTCTGGTTTCGTTGAATGCCTTAAAATCATCCACCCCGTCGATGTCCGGACTGCCGCCCTGGTTCAAGTAGTGAAATGAATCTTGGTGGTCTGCAAGAGAAATGACATTTTCCATCATGACTGTCATATATAAAAGTGTGTTACATACAACAGTAACAAAACATTATTAATTTTTTCCCACATATATGCGTGTGGGGGGAGGGGGGGATGGATAAGTTTGTAAATATATACTTATTCCGCACGAATGCGATTTTAATTAGATAATATTTATTTTGTAGTACTCAAACCTAGAATTTGATTACGTATAGCACAACAACCAGTGGCAACTGACCAAGGTGCAAGTCCGGCAAGGTAGCCGCTGCAGCACATAGCTGGTAGAAGATGTGGTAGTTTCTCTCTCCAGCGCTCTGGTAGACCACACGCGACTTCTCTAACAGGTAGGTCCTCATGCTAGCGCCTGCAAAGATAGAAATTGTTAACGTGGTAGGCAATTGTTCGACTTAAAACAATCGATTACTCGCTAAGACAAAATGAGATGCTTAAAATATGATTCACATTGCTGAAACGCGGACTGCTGGACGCGTTTGTGGCAAAAATATCGGGAGTTCTTAAACAGCCTGTGACTTAGCCTAAAGAACGATACTAATATCAAACCAGGACCGCCGACTTAACGTGCCCTCCGTAGCACGGAACTCCTCAAGAAACCGCTAGTCGCCAGTCACTCACCCAACTAACAACCGCATCCAAATTTACTTAACTCAATTTAACAGTTAGGAACGACACAAGCCGGGCTATAACCGCTTCAGTTAACACTTACTGTCCTGCTCGAAGGACCAAATTTTCACAAATCTAATCAAATATATTTTACTTGCTAAAGTTGAATTTAATTCGCTCACAGGCCAAAGAGGATGTATATAAGCAACATAATAGATTCTTGTAGAATAGGTATAAAAATTAAATAAAATCACATCTCGTCGCAGTATCGGTCAAGACATTATTTATAGATGACAGTATAGTACATCAAAAATTGATTTTCGAAAAGGGTTTATTATATCTGTATTATCCTTCATATACTTTCAGATACAACGCATGTCAACACCGTACGCCATCTAGCTGTTTGTTCGAGAACCACAATGAATGCTTTAAACCTATGACTGACGCTGCAAACGAATTACTAACTAGACTACAAAACGGGACCTATATAACAAGCTGCAACAAGCTTTCCATCTCTGTTAACTCTCCGGCTCTCAGCGACAGGCGTGCCCCTCGGACCTACTAGGACTACTTTTCTTCTTTTATCTAAAACTAATTGTATAAGTGGAAGTCAAGACTGTTCTTCATCAGAAAGATGGCAAAGTACTAGGACCAATAATTAGATTCAAACCCGTCGCACACAGTAGTTCAGAGCCGGACATTTAATATGAATTATACGCCCTAACAACGCATAGGAGTTATCAACAAAAATAATCACTGTCTCAGTAACTGCTTCTGACAGGTCAAATTATATTTCCAATCTAATCTCTATTCAAATCATCTTTATATATATATATATACATATAATGCTATCACATATATATAATTCTGATCATTTGACAGCTACAATAAAAAAAAAACTAATACAACATATAAATTATTCCACATACCCGATATCCTGTACTGCATGTCGAAGTGTATCTCAATGAACTTGCCGAAACGGGACGAGTTGTCGTTGCGCGTTGTCTTCGCGTTACCTATCGCCTGCGGGTTACAGAAAATTACTATTTACAACCATCGTCACCTTACAACCCATATCGGCCAACTACTCAGACTGTGTCCTCTCACAATGAGTGGGGTTAGGGCCATCGTTCACCACGCTGGCGATGGACGCATTGACGGACGTCACGTCACATGTATTTCCGTTTCGTTCACCAAGCAAGTGGTAACTAGTTTATAATACGCATATAACTTGTCAAACTGGATGTGAATAAAAGATTCCAACTCAAGTTTCCCGTGCGCGAGACTGACGTTCAATCCACTAGGCTACCTGATACTTGCTACGAGACTTCTCGTTGCTCCACATAACAATCACCCTCATCATCATCCACACCAGTCGAAGCCAACCTTTCCAGTGCACCCTGCTGAAGAATAACTAATGAGGTAACTACCGTTAAAGGTCGTTGGTAATGAGCGTGCTTAAGATGGTAACTGATCACCGTTGCCCATGCACACATTAACACCAGGGGCGTTTCAGCCAACTTGGCAGGCCAAGATGATGAAAGAATATACCATATATTTTTTTCACTTCAATCAATTTCCGTTTAATTATGAACGTCAACATCGAGACAAACAATCAAAGGGTCAAAACACATATGGAATTATTTAAACTCGTATCCAGTTTGCTTATAACAAAAAGATTTTTATTGACATATTCATAATAAAACGGAAATTATTTTAAGTGCAAAATGCAAAAATAAAAAAAAGCATATGGAATTTGGCAAGCGCAGCGACGATACTTAAACATACTTTTTTCTCGGTTCATGAGTGTTTGTGATGTCATATTTGTGTGCGTCCATGCCACCCGCAACACGGGGAATGTTAGTGCGGTTGTGTGTGTGTGTGTAAACGTTTATAAAATGAATATATTCCAAAAGAAATGTGTCCATCTGCGATCTTTTGTAGCCGTGAAACCAAAAGTACTGCAATAGAAAACAAATACAACTCACCTCCATAATAGGGCTGGAAGCGAGTACCTTCCGTTCCACCTGGGTCTCAGTGGCACTGCCTCCCACCGCTGCGAAGTACCGCATCGCGTACTTTGCCGATACAGTTTTTCCAGCACCAGATTCACCACTCACTGCGAATAGATTCAGCAATTCAGTCGAAAGCGTATACGGAACGCAGCCAATTTTGTACTACCCTCAAATACTAACTCCACCACAAAAAAAGCGAGTTTTTTTCTCATTAATTAAAAATCACATACGAATCACCTATGATACTCTGATCCCGCCTCTCCCGCTCCATCTTGGTGTAGGCCTCCTCGGAGACAGCGAATATGTGAGGGTCGAGGTCACCCATCGCCTGACCCCGGTATGCCATGATGGTCTCATCGCCTGAAACATTAAATGATTCTTATAGCTTTAAATTCATATAGTTGTGATTGACCACAATAACCCATTGACTTCTGACATCAAACAAATTGAAAATCTTTATTAAGTAAGTGTTACTTATACGGTTTTATGGTCTCTATGAAACAGTTTTAAACCCGACGTGTGTTCAAGAAAGCAGGCCTCCAGTATACAGATTAAAATTTACTAGAATAGAATCAAACGCGTCCACAGTATTACAGATTTAATAATCTTTGAATGGTATGCCTTCTGTATACAGATTTCAATGATCTTGAGAAGATACGCCATCAATATACTATATTACACGGGCTGAGACAATAGCCTTCAGTGTAAATATTTTAAAGAGGATCAAGGTGGTATAATACTCGTGTACATTAGTTACACCTGATCGCATACCATAAACACAAATTATAAATACATGTCAACAGCGTTAAAGACAACGTTCGTGAGCCCTTAGTTGGCGAGTCGCCGCTGCGGTACGAGCCAGGAGAACTCTGGCTGAACAATAACGTTACTACTTCATCCTGTTGGACGCAATCCGAGAAACTTAAGATCCTTCCGTGACGTTACCGACGAAAGTGAGCCAATGAAAATCACAACAGCATCGCTTCGTTAGTTGACCGATCGGATTTCATATTTACACACGATGGACGCGGTGTGCCCACGCTCGTGGCATATCCTACTAAAATTGATGATGTCAATTGCCTTGGAAGTTGTTGGACTGTCAATGTCGACTATACTCATGCATGGTGGTAGGATTATTCACCTAACTTCCCTTATCAAATGTTAACGCGTTATGGTTGCAGCGTCGGAACTCTAGTTAAAATGAGGTCTACCCATTTTCTTCTTCGAGCTGTGCGTAGTCTTTGATAAACTCTTACATTAACATGAACAAGTTGTTAATTGGCCCAAACTCAGAGCCACACATATCTCAAAGACCGATTCACTTACCGTATATAGGCAACTCATAGTAAGGGTTTATCGCTACTAACACGATCCCGCAGTAAGTATAGATGGCGTTGCGATCGCAGAACCTGTAACAAGTTTTTAATATTGACTGCATATAAATCTGTGGGTAATAATGGAACGCACAATAATAGAAACGTCTAAGCGATGATACGGCAGAACCTTCCAGACTAAGAAGGAAGGTCTTTTTTATTTTCTTCTACTAAATGAATCGCAGTTACCTATTGATGCTGAAACTGGCAGCAAAAATTCAAAACCTCTTCTGAATATTTTATTTTACAACGAATTATTGTCTCGAATTTTCGTTTATTCAAAATCGATGTTCCTCAGAATTAGCTTAAAAGTTTTATCGTCTCCGTTATACTGATTGCAGAAAACCGAAAATAATAGTTTTGCTCCCTCAAAGTTTTAATTAAGTGTTATACTAATCACATTGATATCGGCGACACTTGCTATTGACTTTAAAATAATTCAATCGTATCCAAGAATAACAGCGAGAAATAGAAACTTCGAGAAAATACTTTTCGATAAAAAAAACAAATATTTATTTTTAAAAGTTTACGCATCAAAATAAGTTTAGGATGTTGATTGAAAACGCAAAATTGCAAATATTTCACCTAAAACTGAATACATTTTGTCTGCAACAAGTTTTGGCTGCCGGTGTCAACCAAGAGTCCTATCTTATATCACTAAACCATTGATACAAGGCTGTAGTCTACGAATGCATCATGAAGATTATCAAAACCCTATATGTGTTATTGCAGAGGTCAGATATCCAATGAAAAAGGCGTCATATTGAAATAACTTCACGCTAGTTTCGTGCAGACTGGTAGACTTTACATATCTTTGATGATAACATGAATAACTCTCAGGTACGCAGGTTTCCCCACACGAGTTACCTTCACCGATGACAATTCATTAACACGCACACAATATTGAATAAAGAGGAATATTTCATTCGAAGTCGGGCTTGAATGCGAGGGATTTTTTTTTAAATTAAAACTACATTTATAAATTGAAAGTACGGATGAAATGCGGTAGGATGCTATCGATAGCCAGCTTTGACACAGGAAATTAGCATAACTCACACAACTGATACGCGGCTAACATGACTAATAAACGCGGGGCCTTCGCCACAAACACTTGCTTAAACAAACATTGGTACTTGAAACAAAACTAAGGTTTGATATAATTAAACAAGGTGGGATGAATTTCACATAGATAGTAGAATTTTGCAATGACTAGATATACCCCCTTGTTATACCGCATTTGTTAAATTCGAATTGAAAATTATTTAACCATTTAGATATTGCGTTAGATACATCTATAAACGTAATGTTTTACTTTTAACGCCGATTTGAAACGGTGTTTAACATTTGAGGGAAAAAACCGAGTAAGGAACTCCTCCGCACAAATTTTAAATTAAATCAGTGGTCAGCAGAGTCCAGCGACTTGCAATATAAAAATTTTCGACGGTATTTGTCTCAAAAAAACACGTATCAAAATTAGCTGTTTGACAGCAAATTAAAAAGTAAAGAAATTACAATAAAAGCAGAGAAATATTACCACGTTACCACAGCTCTGTCCTCGGAATAGAATTTCATATGCCGCAAGTGGCACGGACGTAATATATTTAAAACACCAAGAACAAAATCACTCAAAGGGAATAATTTAGTTGTGACATAGACGTCTGCACCGGGAATCGGGTCTAACACCTTTTGTCTGTGAGACAGGATCACAGCTACTACATTTCAGGGTGAAATCATTGTAGTAAAAAATAATTCAAAGGCACTCTTCTTGCAATACCAATTTAAAGATAAGAGTGAACAGGCTTTTATAAGTTAATGCGCTGACCATCTTAGACTTCACCAGTTACCATCAGGTGGGATTGTTGTCAAGAATTAACTTATCTTACGTAAAATAGTATCATAGCGACATCTTGCGACAGCGATGATTTAATCTAAAGTTCTAATGAATACGAACTGATTATCTCAGTGATAATACCAGGAAATAGGTATAAAACTATTGTCATATGGTATTTCTTAATACGTACATACGTTTAAAAAATTCGGACGATTGGAAGTAGATTAAAATATAAACACAACATGACATTCATCTATACAGACAGGTGAAGCTTACATAAAGCGCATTAAAAATAAAAGTTAATGCTGACTGAATGAATAAAAAAATTAAAAACCAGTTTCTTTATTGATTTTTATTTCAACATTTAAATCGGCCGATAATCTATTAAAGCAAAGTATGTTTAGATGTATGTTACTAAAAGTTTTGATGAAGATAATCTGATAAATATAATTAGGTTGTAGTTAATGGCGAATTTATCTACAATGGCGATACAATCAACTGAAGTTCATTAAAAAATCATAACATTTTCATACAAAAAAAAAAAATTACCACCTGACAAAACTTACCTAACTCTCAAATTATGAAGGACAGCTGGCTCGTGAAGGTAAGATAAAGAGGTAAGATCATTTTGACCGATCAGTAGCGAAGGATTTCTCAATGGGGGCATGCGTTTCTCATCTGTTATCTGTGGACAAACAATGTTACATGCCATAGACCCATCCGTTTTTTACAAAGGTCCATCACGTTTGATGTACGAAAAAAGCCAATACTGTATGTAGATTGCGTCATTTCACATTATCACATGATACAAATTAGATAATTATAATGCGAGAGTTATTTATAAAGTGACTGTTAATTAACGCTTAAATGTTAATTTACACTCTTCCCCTGACAGCTACCTGTTAGAGGTCTACATACTATCTAGAAGTCTCCGTTGATCATGCGAATGAAAGAGTTCATTGGGCCTTATTCTCACTTTTGAGTGCGTACGGCTACGTCTTAGGATATTTACGGCGCGTTTAACAGCTAGAAATGTCTTGACTAAAAACCAAAAACCCGCCAAAAACCGGTATTCCACTTCTGATCTCAAATTTCTTGCCGTATTAAAGGTACTACGCTGACCAAGTGCAGTTAGTAAACTTAATACACCTTTGAGAACACTTCGGAAACTTTACAAATATGCAAATTTCCTTATACTCCTTCAGCAAAGCAAGTGATAATTATATTGTAAGATTATATTAGCGTGCAGGATTCGACCACAGGCCCAACCTGGGGAAGTCTGCTTTTCAAACTACAACGCTGTCAATGAGCTGTGACGTATCGTCAAATCAAAGACTAAGGTTTAGTCACTTTTAGCACACTGAGTAATCTAAAAAATATACATACCTTGAGCTGTTTGATTTCTCCGGACTGGTCCAATTTGACGATCAGCACCCCAGATCGATAGTCCGCAGTGACGGTCGCGCTCTCCCACACCTTTACTGGGTGCTCCACCCATATGCGGGCGCCCTGTTAACAACATGCGGATGTTAAATTTTCTTCTTTTGAAGGTCGTTAGGCTATGTACGACCCAGTTCGATCCCGACGACACTCGTACCACATAAGGTTAATTACCGAACTGTAACTACCACCTTTCTAAAATCAACCATTTATGTTAAGGGTCCCCGTAAATGTTCGACAACCCTGTAGCTCAATTGATACCTGACTGTCGCTACAGTGAATCCTAGTGCGAGGAACGAATGTAAAAAGCTATATCTACATCTATACTAATATTATAAAGAGAGAGGGCGAATTTAATCCACGACACCTATTTGAAAAAATATTTTACCATTTAAAAGGTACATTCTTCTAAATGGACATAGGCTATATCAAGTGTGTATTATAATAATTTTTTCTTCCTAAACGATATTGGGAAGGTCCGCTAATTGTTTTAATAATTGGTTCCGGCTATACGTCGATAACGCCAATTTTATTTTTTACGTACACATGTTTCTGGGCGTAACCACCTACTGTCAAGTGGTCTGTCTACTGGGTATTGTAAATCGGATTTGCGTGGGAGAGGTTTCCGTTTATACTGTTAATGTATTTAGTCATTCCCATTTGTTATATAGAAACAGTTTTTGTATATAGGTTTCCATGTGAACTATAAACATGGATCTGTTTTTGGAAAATACAAACATAAAGTTTAAGGCAAAGTAGTTTAAAAATGAGATAGATTAATGGTAATGGTAAATTGTATGCTTTTTTTTATAACTAATGCTTATAACATATATATGAAAATTTTATTGTTCATATTCATTTTAGTCCTAACTAGACCATATGTATATTAATATCATTATTATTAAAAGAAAAAACGCAAATTTTGTGAGTTTGTGTATATGTGGAAGGTAATCTTCAAATAACATACTATAGATATAAACATTTATGCATTCACACCCCATAATAGGATGCCGGATAATAAATGGCTGCCCGGCCAGAAATCAAACCCGGAAATCCTCGCTCTGCATGCAAAGTCACTACCAGCTGGGCTATGGGGTTACCAAATAATGAATTAATGAATTTTTTTTTTATCAAGTGTAGTTTATATGGTGTTAAAACTTTTTACTAAAGTTTTTAACTTCAAACACATTTTTACAACATTCATAAGAAATTATAGATCTGCAGCCAAATTCTAATCAGATTTAGTAAAAACCTGATTATAATTAATAAGTGATTTAGTTGGTAATAATCAAATAATAAATGAAACATAAAAATAGATGAAATTAGACAAATCAAAATAGTTGTTCAATAATCATAGACTAAATAATAATAAATAAATTATCTATATTGCAGGTGGTGTGGTCATTTACAAATTTGACATAACAAACACCCACAACTCGTAAACAAACACTTCTGTCACATGTCTGTCTAGATAGTAAACAAACCTGGGACCTATCACTTGACAGGCACTACCAAGTTAGCTAGAATTTCAGCTGATTTCCCATAGGAATGCATCTTATAGAATATCATTTAATACATGGAAATACATGTACATTATATACTAAGCGTACTTCAGTATTGACACAAAACAATTGGGATATATAAATTGTGTTGTTTGGAGTGTGAGTGACAGGGTAAAGCATTCTCCTTCCAGTAATATTCTATTTAATAATGAAGGCTGTATTTATCCCTATCGTATGATATTGAACATGCTTGTTTTCATTTCTGACCAGTGCCTATATGTCATATATTAATTTGAATGTTGGATTGTACAGATTTAACTATGATATACATCATACATCAGTTTCTACTTCATATTAACTCAATTGCATGGGACATAGTCACAGCTAAACTGCAGTGGCATGGAAAAGCTTTTATCAGAGTGACTGATTTGACACTATTACATATATAGTCTGGTTCATTATG
>DWPT01000082.1:0-32761 GCA_018251895.1 Agathymus mariae mariae
TATACTAATAATAAAATTCTAACTGATCGATTTCTGTACATGAATGATATATCAGAAAAAACATTATTATGGGCCTTTATTAACGCAGTAGAACCCAAAATAATAGTTGGTAAAATTTTTGTTTGTTTGTCTGTGCGTTTGTTGCTGTTAATCTCGGAAACAGCTTAACCGATTTTGTTCCGGTTTTCATTAATGCACCACAGTAAATGTCACTTAATACTTGTTTCATTGCAATCCGTCCATAAATAAAAAAGTTACAGATCCTTAAGGTAGTTTTTCCGAAGCGAAGCGAGGGCATTTGCTAGTAATACATATGTCGGTCTGGATTTTGACATAAATTTCCTTTTTTATTTCTTATCTTTGCAGTACCTACATATTTGTACCTACGTAATAATGTAAATTTTAATTAACATAAATTTTAACGTACCGAAGCATTTGCTCTGATTGGTGGCGCGATCGATGAACACCTTGCTGCTGATCACATTCCCAAATGGCAGAAACATCTGCATCAGTTCAGCATCACCAAATTCTTGGGGCAGGTGATAGATGAACAAGTTGCAGCCCTCGGGGCCGGAGATGGAGCAACCTGGGAACACCAGAAAATCTTTAAAGAACTCACAAATCTGCCTCCGACCAGCAACACCGAGAATGTAACGAAACTAAGTAATGGGATGCTAACACACATAGACACATTGAACATGAAGGACAACACGATACAGACCACACGTATAGCTTACAGAGTACAGCGACAGACGCGCGAAACAAAGTAAGATAAATATAGAATTTAGAAAAAACCACGAAAGCTTTGTGTGTCACTGTACATAACGTGCTATGATTTCATACCGACAACAGAGACTAGACATTTATAAACGCACGAGTAGGTATAATACGGTAGATGGAATCCGTTTTCTAGTACAAGCGAATCTTTTTGTAACATTTTGTGAACTATATTGTTGTATGTTGAAAATATTTACAATGTTTTGAACTAGAAAACGGTTTAAATACTGATAAGAGCGAATATAAAGTTACCAGTTCGAGTCGCAGAAGAGGAAAGTTAGAGGTTTGCGTCGAGAAGAGAGCTTTTGTGAAATGGTATGTAAAGGGGACCAGTACAATTTTAACATTAACATAATAATAATATGTATGACTAGCTTAATATTTACAATTTTCTACTTTAGTTGTTGTGAACTACACGGTGAGTGAATAACAATACCTATGTTATTTATCATTACAGAGATCATTAATCAAACTTTGATTATTGAGTTGCCTAAAAATATTTTATACTTGTATTTATCATCTAGAAAAACTCTGTTTTAATTTACGAAATTCATATTGATATTTTTCATTGTGGTTACTAAAACATTTTATAAAATTTATTTTTAAAAATACTAACAGCCCTTTAAACAGTTCGTTCGTATTGATATCATTTTTGTATAAATCAATGTAGACTGCTATGAACCAATCGGCCGCGTCTCAATGTATGCTGGTCCCTTTTTCATAGAACACAACAAGAAACTTCTGTTGTGATGTCAGGGTTACCCGCCTCGAGGCTCCACTTACCTTCTCTCTGCGCGGGCGCAATAGTTGACGCGATCGGCTGCGGCAGTGGCTGAGGGAACTGCCCATATACCGCTTGGTAAGCTGTCGAACATTAAGTGGCACATTTTCACAATGAACACCTAATATATTGGCGCACGACATGCAATACTACTTGTATACTACTGCTACATGATCTGTGCTATTCTGCAAGTCTTTTGCTGAATAAAACTCTAAAAAAACATTCAAGATATTACCATAAAACTAAATGCAGGTTAAATGTAATGATTTTTATATTTAAATACCTTGCAGAATAACAAAGCAGCTTAGAGTATCTGACAAGTTCGGAAATGTTTACGAACATCAGTTTCTACATATTTGATTTAGACAACATTCGCAAAATCATGTGACTTTGTACAATCACGGTAGAACATGTGATGCGATTAATTTATCAATATCGTTTATTAGCGCTAATGATTTTTCCTTTTTTAGATACTCTAAGAACAGTTATTAAGTAAACAATATCTAAGTCTAAAATTTATAAATGCAGTATACTTCAGAATTTGGTAGCGCGTGATTTTCTGTGAGTGTTAGGTGCTATTTATTATCTAGGATATAATACTCAATTCCTGTTCCATAAGTGATGTGTGGCTTGATGATCAAATGCAAAATATCTTATTAAATATGAAATTGCACGAGAAAGAGACTGTAAAAATGTATTTTTATATATAATATTATATGAGTATTGATAACAACATTTTATGTTGTGGCAATGTACTGGCGCATAAATATAAATATATATGCATAGAATATATACAATAGATAAAACCAAGCACTGACAACTAGCAAACACATATAAATAAATATAATTAATACGATAAGTATTACTAATTTAACTATAGCATCGTGACACATAAAATTACGAGCAAATCTATAATCAACATTCAATTATTTAATATAATAAAATATACACATTAAAAATAATTGCGTTTGGACGAAATGTTTATTTTATTATAAATTATGGATTGGTTAAAACTTAAAATAATGTCTATGGATTTAACTTACACAAGGGACTTTCAAAACACATTAATGGCAACAACGTTCATATATTTAAGTCAATAAGCAATGTACAAACCGTCGCTAAGCCTCAAGACGCAGTTCATTTTAATTTTCGAAATATATACTTCTAAACTTTGTAAACGTACTTGAAAAACTATGCGTTTAGTTTAATAATGTAATAATTATTTTATGATTATACGTATACATTGAGGGAAAATAAGCATAACGATGCAGGGTGAAATTATGTTAGGATTCTTATAAATATATTGTTACAGTTCGGTTATTTTGTTACCCTACTAAGCCATTCAAACAAATAGAAGTTTTAACAAGCCATTACGTTTTGTATTGAAGGTATAAAATTATCGCACAACTTTACGAAAATTCGATTGAATTTTAACTGAATTGAATTAAACTGTCAAACTCTTCGCAAGTTACGGACCAAAATGGCGATAAATCCAGTCCGGCGACGCAAAAAACAAACGATTTGAACACAATAAACTCGGTGCGAATAAACAATGTTTTGTTCAATTTGTCAGCTGTCAAATTAAGTTTTGCTTTTGTTTGTATTCTTTGACAACCATAAATAATAAACAAGCAATTGATAGATGTTGCGATAATTTATTAAGAAACAATAATTTACCTACATTTACTGTCCTCGGTGCTTTAACTTAATTAAATAAAGTATTTATAAAATTTCACTCACAAATGTAAACAATAAAATAAAACTAAAATTAGAAAACATGAATAATCGAGCAAATCATAGATGCGAATAAGTTTTAACTATGTTTTATTTGCAATCGGTTCTAGAATATAGTAAAAAAAAACGCTATAGATTTCAGGAATTTTCTGGAAAAACACATGCAGTTAATATTGCCATATTTAATGGTTGTTTTTCTTGTTAATTGCCTTGTCATTGTCATTTACATTTTATGCGAATCAAAAAGTCGTATTCGGAGTGTCATGGAAACATGTTGCTGTAATCAGATATATATAATGATAAATACACGTTTCATAAAATCTTTTTTGCATATGATTAAAAACAATAATACCAATGTTAAACGTTTAATTACAGCTAAAACAATTATTACGGCAATAGCAGGCACATTAAGTTAGTTAACATTCAGAGGTAACATTTCTGAGCCAATCAAGTCACGTCAACAAGGTAACATTATAGTAAGCGTCAGCGGGCAATAGACGTTACTCACCGACTCCGGGGAAGGTCTGCATTGTGGAGTAGGCGGCATGTTGCAGGGCCGCTGCCTCTCCGTTCGGTAGCCCTTGGGCGGTGACGGGAACCGCTGAAGGGGTGATAGTTGAATGATTATGAAAATAATATGTATCTATATTTCATTAGCTGTTCAAGTATACGGCGAAGAATAGTCAGGCCTAAGTCGGACACAGAACAATAAAATTTCATAAACTTTATAAATAATGTGTTTTAAAAATTTTAAAGGAGCCTTTTTTTACTTTTTTTACAAACTGTGTGGGAATCTGCATTATGTTATTTTACACATACACATATCAATTTTTTTGTAATTGAGTCTTCAAATTAAATTTTCTCGGCACAAAGGATTCACAGAAAACAGGCTGTGGAAGACGGACATTCGGACAAACAGACGGATAGTCAAATAAACAGACACGAGTGTAATCATGTAAGGATTCCGTTTTGACATGTAAAATTTTTCTAAATAAAAAAAAACGTATACACACTCACACCCCCGCACTAACATTTTCTGTGTTGTGGGTGGCATGGACAAACACAAATACAATATCACAAACACCCGTGACCTGAGAACAAACATTTATCTGTCACATAATTGTCTGCCCTGGCCGGGAATTGAACCCGGGACTGGGCTATGATATAATATCCCAAAGCTACATTTCAACTAGAGAAGACTTCACTTTCATCTTGACTGGCGCAGTGATAATTTCTCTGATGTTATGAATGTGTATCGGTGACGAAAAGCACATATTATAAAGTGACCCATCTGCTCTTTACCCGCGGTTTGTGTGAAAGTCAGTATCTTTGTGGACAGTAAACTTACGGCCAGTAAAAGGCTGGTGGATTCCGTTGGTGTACACAGCTTCCTGCGGTGGCGGCTGACCATTGGCGGTCTGCGCGGCCATGTTGAACCCGGGCATGGTCGGCGACGGCAAGGACGGCAGAGCACCGTTTAGAGGCTGGGCGGGGCCCGTGCCTATTGCCAGCCCGGTGAAGCTGTCAGCTGAGAGACATGAAACTTAAGCAACTTAAAATTGAAACTAAATAAAGAGGCAAGAAACAAAAATATATTTATTTGAAAGAACAAATACCATATAAAAATATATTGTGTTGATAATATTGAGAAGTGCGAGAATATGCCCTGAGGCAATTTCTTTAAGGCAGCTTTATTTCGGTTATGTTTTGTTCGAGTGATATCCGCAGGGAACTTATAATATGTTATGACAGACTTTTTCAAATATTATTCTAGATCATCAGCTGACAAACTCCACTTAAGCGTGAAAATTACAAAATTTTCTTTTCTATTTTTTATGTCGCTAAGTAACAATTAAAATAGGTACACATGATTGATTATGTTATGTAGTCCACTACAACGTTGGTTACCTTAAAAATCCAAGGAGTGAGTCTACTGTACCTTAAGACTATTACGTATTCTGTGCTACTATCGAAATCAGGAATACATAAACAGGAATGTATGCTGGTTCACATTCAGTTCAGTAGCAGAAGATTCGCTGATACGTCAAAGTTTTCTCTAAATATTTACTTATTAGTTTATTATTATTTATTCTTAGCCAACCTCTCCTGTTCGTGGTCTACTTGCTGCTGAATAACAGAAGAGACAATGGCGTCGGATTGAAACCCAGCTAGGCCATCCATCCAAAGACCTGTCTAGCTATCAGTAGTTTCGTTAGAGAAGCAATTGTGAAAGTGTTAAATATATTTCGGTTGCAGTGCCGGAGAGCCAGTCATCAGAGACACCCCAGCACCCTTCTCGGCTCGCAACGCGATGGTAACGCTTTTGGGTATATGAATTATACACGGCTGGCGATGACCACTTACAATCTGATGGGACGTGTGTTCTTTTATCGGCTATTTTGACGTAAAAGAAACTTACCAGAAGTAGGGGGCACCACGGAGTTGGCCATTCCATTCAGGGCATGGGAGGCGAGGGCGGTCATGGGGCTTATGTACCCCTGCGCAGTGGCAGCCACCATCAGCGCGGCCTGCTGCTGCTGCTGTTGAAGGCACCGAACATTACTTTCACGTATGAAAAAATACTACTTAAATTATATGTAATATTTTAATAGTAGGCGATTACATTTGAAAAACTACATGACGCACAACTTCTGTGGGATGTCCAAACAAATAGTAATAACAAAATCAATATTTGACTATGTATGATAATCTTATTTAGGTTAGTAAATAGTTACCTTGTCTGCCGAACGAAACAGAGCAGACATTTATGTGACAGACAGAGCTAGCGATGTAGTGCGAACGTTGACTTAGTATTAGAAACCAAAGAGTAACTGACAAAATACCTGAGTTTCAAAGCCCAAGCCGACTTGCTCAGAGATGACCTGAGCATAGGTACCGTAGGCACCGAACTGGTTGAACACGAACGGGTTCAGCAGACTCATGTTGCCAGCCATCTGCTGCATCCGTCGAAGTTGCCGTTCCTTCTCCGTGTCAGCGAACTTCACCACTAGACTCGAAGATGCACCCTGAAACAAATATGACCTTCTACTAATACTGTACTAGAATATGTATACTGATAATGAAATGGGACCGAATATATACATCCAATATTTTTGGATAACTTTAACGTAGATGAACAAAATCTACGTCTATACATATTTTTTGTATTCTGTATCTATCTGCATGAACAAAGGAGAGTACTAAATTACTGAATAGATTTAGATAATTCCTTTGTATATTTGGAACTTATATTAAGGATTAATCTAGGATATTTTTTAACTCGAAAATTGGATCAGTTTCCTTAGAATTTTCAAAGCGCAGTAAGCGCGCTAATAATTATGCATAAAATTGTTATTAAAAAAAAATATATATATAATATAGTTCGGGATATAAGAAACGAGCTACACATGATTTTTAGATGCTACGTTCTAAAATGTACCAAAAAAGCCTTAAAATTTACAACTGTTGTTAAAATATAAACAATTTTTTTTATGCAGGTAAGGAAACCGCATAAGAGTATGGTGATTAATTTTGTTTATATCAAAGATGCTTGGATTACGCGTCCAAATATCTGATACGCTCCACGTTTACTGACATAATATTTAGGGTTCCGTGAATGAACTCGTCACTATAAAACGCGTTGTGATTAAAAAAAGAAATGAATTATCAAGTGCTTCATGGAGCATATTAAATGAAAAAGCTGGTTATGAAGAATAAAAATATAATATTTTAAATTTTTCAATTCAATGTCCTTTACCGCAAACGAATATTTCCTTCTTTTCTTGAACATTCCCTTCCAACTTTCATACTTCAAACTTTGAGAAAAATACACTAAATTCTACATACTTAATACTTCTACATTCAGATTCGATAACGTGGTCGATTGTTTCCGAGCGACACAAGCCGCCGAGTACTTATGTAAAAGACAATCTCAGTATTTATTAGGGCGACACAAGATGGCGGTTGCAGATAGAACACTGTTGTGTCGCGACCTCTCGCCCGAGATTACGGCGATCGCTATCGCCGCTGACAGCCGGCTAATTCCTTAATTTATTTCCCCGGCAAACTTTGCCAATTTAACACCACACTCTGGTTATTGTTTAAGGAGTAATTTATGGTGATTTTGAAACTCAATTTAGTCATACAAGCAAGTCACGAAGTTATGAACGATAAATACGATGATAGTAAGCTATAAAGCTTTTGAGGTTAACATAAACTGTATCTTTAAGTGTGTCGGTTTTAGTTTTGGACAACCAGTTAACATGGGGGTTCTTCGTCATTCATCGGCTGTAATTTATGATTCTATAAAAATAACGATGAATGTGCAATAAATAATTGAACTTTGGTTATAGTTATAGATATATGTAACGTGTATTCACATTGCTTAATTCCTTCGGTGAAGTTAGTTCTTAAAACTAGGCAGTATACCAATGTTAGGCTTAACATTAATTTCTTAGCCATTCCGTCGTAATTCTGCTAATTTTAGGCAGCGACATATAAGCTTTTGACTTACAGGAAGGACTATTAAAACCTACAGAAGACATATTCACCGTTGATTTTTAACATAGTTTACAAAATGTAGGTTACATAAATTTCCGAATCAGCTTCCGAGGATAACAATTTAATTGAGCTTCATGTGACAGGGTTAGATTGTTTTAATTAAGTACTTTTATGTTCTACTACTTTTGCCTTATAGTCATTTCGTGCTTGTAAACTCAACGTACAGAGAAACAACGTATTTTACACTTCACAGTTGTACAAACGCTTTAATATTCCATAAAATAATCAGATGAAACTGTTAACATGAAAAGAATTACATCAAAGCGTCGAGCTCGGAACATCAACGGGCGCTGGGGTAAAGTGTTAAGCGAGCCTCTTAAAAATGCAAACCCTCAGTCGGGAGGCAATTCCTGTTCCGGCCGTTCAACTACAATGCGAACTACGTCGAGCGCATTCATTATGTATCGCCGGCGCAAAAATATCATGTCTGTAGGCAGTAGGCCCGACAGCTCGCTCGCTCAACAGGTGTTTTGCCTCGTGCAACAAGTACGTTGGGCCGACATCCAAAAATGCATCGGCCGAGACCGCTGCGAACTTACTCCGCTCCGTAGCTTCATAGCTTTCCACTTACGCTAATTGTCTCCGGATTCAAATGTTAAGTAAGTAAGTGAGCTTTAGTAACGATCTGAGAATTGCTGCCATTGTTTCTTCGATGGCGCCTTGATTCCGCTTCGTTTGGGTTTTTTATTGAGATCCTTTAAGTGTCGGGGTTGTAAGATAGTGAAGTTTAATTGAGTAGTTTTTACACTCAAGAACATTTTAGATTAAATTACTATTTTTCATTGGTAATTTTAAGTCGTGTGTGCGTTTTAGAAAACAAAAAATATTGTCATAAAATAAATATGTATAAAATGATAAACTAAATTATTATTAAATTACTTTAATATGATTTTAAGTTTATGTCTAATCATACTTGCATTGTTTCTTTTAGCGACTAACCTAAAAATCAGATTCAAACTATATATTTTTTTTGTAAGAGAACTGTCGTAATGTCATTTTTATTATATTTATATGGTTTGGTTGTTTAGTTGCTTGGTTAGCTATTATACTAATTATGCATGTATACGTATATGCGTATAATAATAAATACGTTAAAGAAATATCTGAATTTTCAGCAAATTGTACTAAAGGGGTGTGTAAAATTATGTGACTTATAGTAACAAATATATTAAATTAAGTTTATTTTAATTTATCTGTCAATTCCAAAATATATTACTAAAATCTTAATAATAAAAAAAATACCGAAACACTGCAAAACTCATGCAGATGTACAACTTCGTGCCGGAAAGGTGAATTCCTGTGTTTTCATATGAATATGGATTCGTAATTGAACGGTTTCAATAATTATGTTTTAAATTACATTTCGTCGTTAACACGAATATTTAAACATTCGACAGTTAAAATTATTAACGTAGACTATGGCTCCATTTGTTTGGTCGCTACAATATTTACATTCAATTTTGAGCTGCGGCGCGCAGTTCCACTCCCAACTTCCTTGGTTCAATCAAATGGTAAACGAACGTGCAATATTCTGTTATTAATCAATATCAGTCATGATCGATCGAGTTAAATGACTTCGGGTTGCGGTCGGTTGTTGCGTGTGTGACCCCTAGATGTCGCCACCATCGTGAGCGTTTCTCAATCAACTCCTCCTATCGCCCGTTAATCCGATGTCAGTCTTAGTTGTATTGTCAGACATAGCCCTTAAGCAGTAATGTAATTCATTAGACGCTTTAACTATTTTCTGTACTTGGGTTGGCCACCAACTTATCCATTAACAAAAATGTGAGCAAAGTTAAAGTGGAATTTAAAACATATTTAAAACTAATAGTCGACAATTGTATGTAATCGGTTAAGTATTTTATATGTATATCGCTTTATTTTATTTGTGCTAGTGACATTCACCTGTGATTATTTACAACAAGTCTGTGGCAAAGTAATTTTCGAATTATGTGTTTGTGTGCTGGAGAAATAATGTTCATTAAGTGAGTATAAAAAATTACTACTTTTAAATATATCTCCCAGTTTTTGCTATTGATACCCGTAGCATCCGTATTTTAAAAAGAGTTCCTGGAAACATTGAATTTATCTAAATACAAGTATCGCATTTGGTTTCTTTATGAATAATCCTACACCTCTCTTGAATTTTGTTCTAAATACAAACTCATTTTATATCATTCGCGAAGTTTATTTCACCTCGACGCGTCATAATAATATTTTCACTGGAATTAATTTTGTATTGTTGAAACCATCGCGTAACTTGAGAGTACAGGGTAATGTCTTAATACAGAAGTTTCCTATAGTAATAGGCCACTAACAGCTTCTGTATTTAAATAATAGTGCTATGTCTCAGCTATTTGTTATAACTCTATTATTTGGAATTCAAATTTTCAGGCTAATTGAGTATTTAGTGAATCAATAACGCGATATTTTAATAGATTGTTGTATAAGTAACACAACATGTTAGACCAGGCCCGAATATAATACTTATTTTTATAAAGATTAGTCACAACAGCAATTTTACATAGGACACGTATATATTCGTATGTGCAAAAAGGAAATCTTAAACATCCATACGTGGACGTCGGCGAAGGGAGTTTTCTCACCAGGCTAGGAATATGACCAGGATATATGAGTAAAGATAGACAGTTACAATAATATATATTTAAATAGTATCGTAATTTTATGTATTTCAAAAAAAACGCTGTTATCCACGTCTACACGTCCACGTCTGCAGCTGCCTGACACGTTCAATTTATTTTTAACTGTGTGCGCAAAGTTAGTAATGAAAGCGAAAACGCCGTTACAGAACAATACAAGAACAAGAGAGTCGCATTAATTGCGCGGTATAGTGTAAGGAATAGACTCCGCGGGGAGAGGACGCGCCACGGGAACGACACGATTGCGTAATAAAATATACTTTCTCTTAGTTAGCTACTGAAGTGGGTGTGATATGTGTTTTACTTTTAACAGGCGAATGTCACGCGCCTTTAAAATCGTAATGGAGATTCTGATGCGGTTATTTTTGTGATATTTTCATTCACCGAAGGTATTGTTAAATAAATTATTAAAGGCATAATTTCGAAAGAACAGGGTGTGAGAAAAATTCCTGGCTCTTACGTGTCCGAGAGATAAATTATAATGAAATATTTATATGCACATAAAATTTATTATGTTATAATTTAACATCAAATTTAATGTATTGTATTGTACAGTATAATACAGTAATATACAATAACTATTTCAATTTCCGTTCAAGATTTATCTATCGTATGAGAACACAATACCGCGCAGATGTAAAGCCGCAACGGAGGCCCAGTCCAATTTACAGTAACGTATCGAAAGTAGTTGATTCAAAGACTTACAAATTGTGAAAATTGTATTTGTGTAACTTAATTTAGTGCCTAGTTAGCGAAAGAACAGTTGAGTATTTCTGTCCACGTAGGTATCGTTTGCCCGGTCCGATCACCGTATCTATATCGAGTATAATAATAGAAAAAAAGGACGCGTAATGTATATACCCCGCTCTGATTTCATGATACGCATTACATTCTGTGCCGTTAGGAGTCGAGTCGGTATTTGGAGTTTTGATGAGTCCCAAACAATGAATGATACAGTTATAGATTCAACTCTAGGACGTCTGTACATCATAGCCTAAATATTTATTAAATTATTATTAGCGAAGAGAAACAACCAAGTTTCGATGTTATTAAAGTATTTCATATACATATATTAAAATTGGATACAATATATGATATTTAGGCGCGCTCGTAGCCAGATTGGGTCTATTGTAAACCATCAAAAAGTTATGTAATTGTAGCCTTGGTTTGATAGATTTGGGTTGTAATGGGCTTCATCCATCCTTGAGTCCAAGCCAACCCATACTCGTGGTGAACCTTGCTGAGAGACGAGGCCCTGCCAAACGTTCCATCCTGTCGGAAGTCGCTGGATCCAGTACCATCCTGTTTAATCCTGACAGTACTTGTCCTAGCTACCGTCCTTTAGCTAAAATCAATCGTGAAATGTTTCATACGTGGTCGCAGCGTCGGTGAGTCGGTGATCGGTTCGCGCTTCGCTTTCTTCGGTGACGCCTGTGTTGTCATTGAAGTCCAGAGGCGACTGTGACAAGTTACAATCAGGTGGCTTGTCTGTTCATCTGTCCATTAGTTACATAAAAAAGCACAAGTTAATCAATAATTTCTTGACAGCATCGGTGTTTCAAAGTTCACGTGTTCAGTTCAGGTTTATATCATTAGATAAGAACTGATGGTCTTCGCATATAAGAACTTCTTTCATGACCTCTCTCTCTCCACCAATCGGTACTGGAGAACCTGGAGGAATACCCTCGGCACCTCTTAGATTAGATGTCATGTTTCTGACAACTGTTCATTGTGTACAACCATGCTAAACTGAAGTAGCCCGCATTCATACGTTATATGAGTAAGCTCCGCCAAAGAAAACTATTTACCCATAAAGTTGGCAACGCGTGAGTAACGTTATAAATTACAAGACAAAGTGTAGTTATGCAACAACAATAAAGAGAGTAACAACAGTGCGTTAATTGTACTTTACTGGATAAGTAATGGGCTCTGAGTCGAGCCATAACTACACCACGGGGACGAGCCAATTGCTTTGCAAAATATTCATGATCATCCTTATTTAATGCTCATTAGAAGGAATATTACAGTGCAAGGGAATATTCGACTAGCAGCAACATAAAAACATAGTGATAGCCTAGTGATTTGAATGTTGGTCTCCAGCACCTGAGTCGCGACTTCGAATCCTGCACGTACGCCTAATTTTTGACAGGCAAAATGTAATATGAAGATGCAAGTTCAAATTATAAGTACATTTTATGTAGAAGGGTATGGGTGGTAATATATATTTTAAGTATCTAATAAAAGATGGCATCATATTTTATGAAGCTTATATAAATTAATATAAATTAGTTTTACCCGTTCATATATCAGACCGTGTACTGTACTGCCAGTGAGGAAAAATAATAATAATTTATTCTTCAATATTCTCCTACTTAGCTTATTTACAATTAGAATATCCTATGTTGGTGAACTATAACGTTTAATTTTCAGTGTTTAATAACGCAACGCTGTGGTGTAAGTCAATGATTTTATAAGACTTGTACCTCCCTGCTGAGTGCTCGCGAGCGGCCCTGAGCGCATTCGTTACAGCGATACGCGTAATTATCGCGTAGCGCAAGTTCAGTCTTATTTATCACAACTCAGTTTTATTTGACTTATTAAAAAAAAAAGGGTTATGTTTAACTGGTGCGCTCGGGTCTCTTTATATACTTTAAGCGGCATAGGCCCAATTCACCAATCTGGTCGGCATAACAGTGAATTTCAAAATTTTCTTATGTAGGCTCGAAGAAGATACAGTGCACCAGGTGAACAAACAGTCACGCGGCAGATCCTATAAATGCAACATTATTTCATTGGATGCACGAAAACTCAAGTTGTATTTTTCTGTATAATAATTATATGTAACCTGTATATCTGACTGCTCACAGTATAAACAAAACACCAATCACAGCAAAGCGAGGAATCAACAGACAGATCAGAATCAACCGATATAAAAACCGAGCGGTCTTCCTGTCGAGAGATGGCCTACGGGCTGTAGCTGCGTGCCTGAGGGTGACTGAACACGTACAGTAACCGAAGCCTTTCGGATAGCCATATTCGGATTTCGGATATGGCCTTTATTGACACTGCACTTTAATTAAACTAGACAATGCAACCTGAATAGCAAACGCCTTGGAGTTAGGAAACGGACTTACAGTTCGCCCGGCATTAAGCCTCCGTAGATCTACCCCTCCTACAAAACTTAAAGCTCAATCTCATCTTCTTCATCTCACGTCCGATATTAGGAAACGTTCTTTCATATTTTTTATATGACTGTAAAGTAATACGTCGTGAGGACCATGACCGCACTGACAAGAGCGTTACGACAAGGTGGGAAGAAAAAGAATAACGCGCAATGAAACTATTTTAAGATCTCAAGTTTTGATCATATCCATTTATTAAATAATGAAAACATTCGTCCATCTTTCTTTTATTGATTAAGAAAATTTGATCAAACGTATTGGATACCGGTTTGTAATATCGGACGTAAGATGGCGATACATTTAAAGGTGGACATCGGGTTTGATTCTATCATACCTATTTGAAGCTAAAAGACATATCACTCTAAATACCGATATGTGTCAAATATGATTGTATACAATAACTTGAGTTGTAAGGGGCTATACTAACCATCGAGATCAATTTAACCTTTCTATTGGCTGTGGTCCAGGCCCACAGCACCAAGTGCTTATCGCTGAGAGTCGCTGAGTTTTCTATCGTCTAAATGAGCCCAATGGTAAACGATGATGCTTGATGATAAAGTTCTTCGCTTCCTGATTAATAATGTATAAGAGGCTATTGCGCCAGCTCAGTCCCATCGGAAGTATTTACGCTAACTTTGTACCATCCCGTTTTATCGCGACGGTATTCGTACGGTAGTAGTGTTTACCGGTTCTCCTCACAGTCGTGTAATATTTTTAATGTATTTCGGTTGCATTACTCGGGTGCTAGTAGAATCGAGCTTCCCGCTTCTTTCTCCGTCGTTAACGTGTTGTTAATGCCTTTAATGTTACGGACCACTTACGATCAAGTGGCCCGTCTGGTCTCTTGTCGGCTGTTGACATAAAAAGTCGATTGACATAAACAAACGAAAGAGGCTTTGAGGTACAAGGAATTCTAGCGTGAGAGCTACTGTGACACGTGTTTAAACATTGCTGTGAATCAGTAAACTGCTCTCGTTTTGATTCAGAAACATTATGCTCTACGCTTAGATATTGTGAATTATTTAATTTAAATGAATGGTTACAAAATAATAATAATACTTATACGTCTTTTACATCTTATACACCCTGCCTTATTTTAGGTGAATTTATAACTTTCTTATTTATCTAGGGATTGAATTGAAACGAATTTTAAATATTAATATTTATTATGTGATGTATATATGTGATGTTTACTACAATACATTTGTGAAAACCATAACGAAATCTGAAAATAATTTTGAGATTAGCGCGCACCGATAAACAGATGAAAGTTTCTAATAACTATTGCTTCGTGTTCTATCTCGTTGATAAAGAATAAAATAAAGATTTTTTTTCTCAGATATCCTTCAGAAGCATATTTTCATCCCACAGAAAGCGATCAGTTAAAATTTTGTTATATGTAAACATATAGACAATAAAGATTAATAAAAGTCTAAGTTCATAGTTTAAGTTCTGGTTCAAATCCGAAAGAGCAGCTCTCATAGAATGTTAAAATTTTGGTGCGTTGTTAAGCATGCGAGACAAATATTTAAGAATATATTGTCTAAATGTAATAATAATTTGTGATGGATATTTACCTTTAAGTTATCCAATAGTGCATATGAAAGCTATTAAATATGAACAAGCGTAGCAGAGATCACAAAAACAGCATGAAAAAACAACTGATCAATTAATGTAATTCATTATTTCAACTGTCTGATACGGAAATCAGATAACTTCCTCGTAATAAATAATAAGTACGTGTAAGTTTTTATACTCGCGTGCTGCACTGATCATACCTTACGCCTCACGAGTGCCAAGGAAGCATCCAATTAATACATCTCAAGCAATCGGGATATGTCTAAAACAAAAAATAAAAGTGCCAACCGGAAGCCCGAGGACCGCGTTGTTGGTTGGTTTCAACTGGTTCATATTGTCAGGTTTATCTTAACTATAATAAATTGCCTAATGCACAAAAAACAATATTGGACTGATTTATGGCAACGTCAAAAGCATGATAGAGATGTGATTAAATCACGAATTTCACCACTTCCCTGCAACATATCACAGCACTTCCTTGTGACATAACGCAGCCCCCGCATAAGCGGAACATCCAAACAGAATGGGCAGTCGGACGACAGATCAGAATCAAGCGTTATTAACAGCCGAGGCTGTTTCCTGCGGAGCCGCTGCTAATGGCCAGCGCGAGGACGGGGCCAGACGGGGCAGGACGGGGGAGGAAAGACACATTGTGCAGTGACCCAGGCCTTCCTGTTGCAGACTGTTGACACTTAGTTACGGTCTCCTTGACGACCAGCATCTTGCTTTTTATAAACACTTACAAATCGCAATGAATTTCCGATGTTAAAACAAAAAAATGTTTTCATATTATCATTACACCTACACCCATCTTCAAATTGATATTACATCTCATACAATTATCAAAAATAGTTCAAAGTAATGTTAAGCTCATTGAATGTTTTTTTCAATATTTTTCTGTGAATTAGTTTATTTTTCTCTAAATTATACTAGACTAAACAAAGGCGCGTTCAAAATAATACATCTCATGTGATACATGTTGAAAGAAGTACTGAAGTTCTAGGAAGTAATAGGAATATACTTGGGTGTATGTGATATCTCAGCGAGGACCGGGGTTCTGTATAAACATTAGCTTACTTATTGCGGTTACAGTCGCAACAACTGATTAGTTGTTTTAGGACGTTTTTGAGTAAAACGACCTCGAGAAGTAGGCTACAACCAACACAACAAGCCGTGCGACTGATATAAATATCCCGCCCAGTTCCGAGTGTCCTCGGCTCTGTTTTTCAAATCGCTATCGAAGCCTTGGCTTATCTGCGTCGGATCTGCGATTTATGGCTGTTGTTGCCGCCGTGACGCACATACTGATGCTTTATGAATTAGTGTTGCCATATTTTTTCATTAATTTGAACAAGTTGCGTTCTGTTCAATTGTAGATGGGTAATTTAACTGAGGCGATAGCATCTGCCACGTTGTATTGTGAATACTTCAGTTAATATTTTACCAATATTGATAATAATAATTTAAATTATGGTTAAATGTAACCTTTAAACCATCTAGCTATTACTTTTATTAAGAGACTTTCAAACGATTGAGGTTTTGTGTTCGTTTTTTTATGTATCTACATTCATACCACCGTTGTTTATGTACTGATTGTTAAATATCTGTTTTTATTGTACAGAAGCTGGTCAGAAGTTTACCTCTTTAAATATGAGGAGGATCTGAAGATAGGTTCTAAAGATATAAAGTGGAAATTCTCAATGGATAGCCACATTTCATGTTGATCGATTGTTTGGCTATGGAAATATTAACATTGCAAAAACAGTCCTGGTCGACAACGCATCAGCAATATCTTTGATCTTATTGATGTCCAAGGGCGACGGTGACCACTTACCATCAGGTGGCTCGTCTGCTCGTTTGTCGGCTACTTGTAATATAAAAAAAAAAACCAGTCCATCATTGACCATCTTAAAATAAAAAAGTGCAACTCTTCAACGTATTGCGTCGCCATCTAAGAAAATATTCCGCTTCTTAATTGGCCGTAAATAAATATGTTTTAATGGCTTAATTTACAAGAAGGGTAATAATTAGCTAGGCAGGTAAAATATCCTATCACATGGCTTACGTGTGCGACTGACAAATGGTTACTCTGCAGTCTTGGTATCATTATCAATTTTTGAACATTTTAATTGATCAAAGAACTGTAATAGAGATGAATTTGTGCTTTGTTTGTTTGCTTGTTTCATAATTTTTGTTTGTCTCGCGGGCTGTCTGTCTAGATAAACAGATGATAATCTATGTTTTTGGTTGTCTGTATATCTGTATCTTTCGGTCTATTTCTGTCGGATGTATTTAAATCTGTCTGAATATCTGTATAACTGCCTATCTTTCTACGAGGAAAGTACTGAATGAACAATGTTGGAATTTGGCAATTTTTTATTATGTCATGGGTCAACGTTTAGGATACTTTGTAACCCGAGAAATGGATCTGTTAGCGCAGGATATGAAATAAATGTTACGATAGTACAGATAACTTAAACAGAAATGTTAAGAGATTTTTGTTAAATCATATTTCAGGTAATTCGTAAACACTGCATTTCCAAATATACTTTATTAATACTATTTATATCAGCTCACACAATAGCTTGTAACACAGATGTGTCGATATCTACATTCAGTTCGAGAGCTCTATGAAATTGTCATTGTACACGTGTCTTTGTGTCGCCGCGTTATGTGAAACGACAGCTTAACTTCATTGTTAGCACGTACGGAATACGAGTCAGCTATTGACGTAAAGTCAAATGTCATTTGGGATATGTTGCATACATATTTTCACTTAAATATTTGAAACTAAACGAAAAACGAAAAGCTTCTAGTTCTTAAATAATTTAGTTAGTAAAAAAGATTTTGGTATGCTCCTCGACTTACTTTCTAATTTAATTTATCTAGTCAACTGACTATCTTCATGGTGTTGATACATTTAAATCATCATCATCATTATCATCTATAATTGTCTCACTGCTGGGCTGACTGCACTCATCAACTTACATCTAATTATTTTTGCATGCCTTGTAGGGTTTTCCAAGACATTTAACACGTTTGTTAGCTCATTAATAACATTAAATTATTATTTAGCGAATTAAGCACGTCTGTACATTACTTACGTACAAGTAATGCTGATATAAAATGCAGCCTTTTTTAATACTTCCATTAGTTTGAAGTTATTTAAAATGAACCCCGCTGCATCTACGGGTCTCGTAGGCGGGAGACTTTAATATGTAATGGCTGCATTCAAAGAAAATTGATAATGCAAATGATAATAAAGTTCTGTATCACATTATTTTAATAATACCAACATAAAGACGTTTTTGTGCAATCTAAACATTTTTTACTTAACAGGACTACATAACAATATTGTATTGTTCGTAAACAACTGCAATACTTCAAACTATGTCGCAGCATATTACGCCCATACCGAAACAGGAATGTATGTTCCATCTTAAAAATAACATTAAAATATCATATATTTTTTCCGAATTTTTTTTATATGCATGTGTATGTTCAGATCTAACAATATTCCGTATCAAGGCAGTTACATATAATAGTAATAGACTACTGTTCGGTATGCTACATAGTAGCACCGCTCGTTACTGTACAACCACAGCAAAAATATTTGGGTGATTGTTGGGGGTTTTTATCTGTCTGACCGCCTTTCCTTCAAGAATCTATTGTGAAATACTTGACAACGTGTCGGTGATGCCTGCGGTGTTATGGTTGTGCTTAGCCTACGGCCACCGCTAATCATCAGGACATCAGGACTGCTCATTTATCGACTATAAAAAATATTAAGCTCATACAAAGAGCACTCATATATTAATGCAACTTCCATATACAACCGGGTTAGTTATTTGCTCTTAAAAATTGTAGTTCTTTAAATTTTTAAGTGGATTTATTCAGTAATTCTGTTCAATAGATTTACTCGAAACTTTCTGATAAATCGATTAAATATGCGTATTATAAAACTTTGGTAACTTGTGACTCATTTAGTTAAACACTAGTAAAGAGTGACAGACTACAGGTTTGACAAGGCCCGCAGGGGGGGCGCAGTTCGAATTTATCAATGCCTTGGTGGTTTCTGTGGACGCCTATATTCTTAAGAGTTCTCCGTAACATTATTTAACCTGAGTTAACCTTAACATTGTGTGACCTTATCCAGGGCAATGAGGTGTGGATGGTGCCAACAGATGAAATACTTTACTGTCAGAATTAAGTGTAGTTGTAAAATATATAAAATCACGACCGCAACAAAATCTTACAGTATATCCATTCACCCGGCCACCTCAGTGTAATTGCGATCTTACGTCTGCTTTATTAGTGGAACCGGTTCTAATCCCCTCATATAAATGGGGGTAGTGTCGAAGGCAGCGCTTATAGGGCATTGTTCCTTAAAAGCCTGCCGTCTATACCTTCTCTCGTAAGGCTTTATCGCAAGGGGCGGCTCGGACCGCGGTATTAATACCATTATTAATAATGTTATCGGTTATAAGATAGGTTTGTTCATTAGCTGCGGCATTATCTTCCTTCATTCGTTATATTCATTCATCTACACGCTCTGATTTTCTGTTTATTGTACACCTTAACGGGAAACGCTCATTGTCCGGCGATTTTAGATAATTCATTTGAGATTTCGGCTGAGTGAAAAATTTTATGGGCGACTGACAGCTGTAAAATTTCTTGAAACCTTCTTTTTGGGGCACCGTTAGACGTCGGTTTTTATGGTTGGGTGGCAATTGTTAAGACTAGGGTTTCAGGTGGTCTATTTTCAAGGTCCTCATGTCAACGAGGCATAATTCATCAGTCTGTTCAAGTAAGGTTTGGTAGACCTTGCATTTTTTTAAGCATTTCTCGTTACTGAAGCGAACCATAATTAATTTGTATAATTGTAGTTAAAATTGTAATGATTTGATTTGCCGAACGAAATAGGTTGAGTTCAATTCCCGGCCGGGGTATATATTTATGTGCAAGACGTATATTTTTGGGGGACTGAAAATCACAAAATGACTAAAAAGAAGTCTGTTACTTTTAAAACATGTGTTGTGGACTGAAACCCAGTATCCTCCATTTGGACACCGATCTACAAACCAACGTGGTCATTGTTTCTACAAACTACCGACTAAATTACTTTTTATTTTCACTAACCGCGCGTCGTGAACGCTCCGTGCGAGTATCTAGTTGTAACTTAATTGGAATCTTTTAAAGTTTATTCGGCTATAAAGGAGAATGGCTTTGCTACGGAGCCCTCTATACAGCTTATTTTGTTCGGTGATCCTGCAAGCTTTATTATAGGCGTTAGTTTCGATTTTAAGTGCTTCATAAAATCAGTACATAATGGAATCCTGTAAGGCGTAATCTGGCTTATAAAATGGGCTAACTGAAGGTAATATTTATTTTTATTGTGACCTTGCAACTCATTTGGTTGTACATGCCTTAAAAACGAAGGTTTCGTGTTAACCCTCGGAGAAGTTAACAGGCAGAAATATTTCACCTGGATTCTGTACGTAACATTTTCTGGATAAGACCTCACTCGTGCTCGTGTCCAACACAAGCTAACCTAAAAAAAAGTAAAAAATAAAACAAAATCTTAAATCTAAATCTTAAATCTAGAATCTTAGAATCTATTCTCTTTTCGAAAAATTAGGAAATTCAATTCGATTATTCTTTTTCTTAATCAAAACAATATCAAAATTGATTTATAACAATAATAAATACGTAACAAAGAGATTTAACTGTCATATTGAAAAGAGAGCTCTTTGTGTGCGTCGTTGAAATCTCCAGAGCTTGTTATAAGTTTAAGGAATGCGTCAGAAGAAAATGTGTTTCCATTCTTCAGCACTTACTATGGTATCATAAAAGTGTCCACTTATAAAGAACAGGTAAAGGGTGTCGCTGCAGTTATGAACAGTATTCGCAATTTTATCTACTGCGTTTTAGAGTTGAGATTTTATAGTTTTAAAAATTGTTAATGAATGTTGTAATATTTAATAATTATTATCTCAATGTGAAGGACAATTGTTGTAGCGATGTCGTGCTAAATATTAGATTTTTGGTAGTATTATAAAATGTTGGGAACACGTGTTTAAAATATACTCATATTTTCCTTCAATAAGTCAAACGCAAAATGAAAAAATAATGACGAAAAAATATTTCCCTATATTCAAAGGTATTGGCTTTAAATATTACGCTTAAGTTAATCATCGTGAACAACATGAGGTCACGATGACGGAGCACAAAAAGTTCCTACGATCACGGTGAGATACTACTCTTACACTGCACACAAAGAAATACCTTTGGAAGGTAAACCGGCCAATTCGAAATACGTTTATTTATTCGAAATTCGGCCTGCAATAACTGCCTTTTGTATTATTCATCGTCCAATTATAGTAAAAGGAGTTTTCTTGTTTCTTCTACCGCTATCTCAATGAGGGTCCGAAGAGGCTTGTCCCAACAATTGGCCGGTCGTCCCGTATTTTCATTATTTAATACAACATCAAACGTCTATGTGAATTTTGTTTTGTAAAAACCAACCTATTATTCTGTACGCGTCTATAGCGCTAGTACGCATTAATGCGGCCACAAATCAAATTGGGATCGGTGTTTTTAAAGGGAAAGTTTTCAGGCCGTTGGTTTTTTTTGATAATAATAATAACACAAAACCACACACACGAAGCTCAACCAGATTAGACTCTACTGTGTTGCGACATGGAGATACCTACACAAATGGGAAATTAAAACAACAAGACCCGAGAATAAACCGTTATCTATCACATAAATATCTGCTCCGACCCCAAGATCTTACGGTCGGCAGGAAGAAACACTAAATACTTATTACACACACCACATAATACATACATAAATGAGCAAATGAAATTTAAAAGTAAATAAAATTCAATTACAAGCTCCAAAGAATATCTAAAAATACAATGTATGTTATTACGTTAACCTATTATAATAATAAAATTGCCTCGTGGTCGAAACTGTGCATAGAATATTGATTGGAAATTTTAATGTAAGTAGACTTTGTTATCAGTATACAAGTCAAGACATATATTTTTCTTGAATTTTTTTCCATCTGTCTGTCTGCCCACGAATCATACTAAAACCTGTGAACGATCGAGAAGCTTATATTACTGGTCACAATTTACTTTTCATCCCCGTACGTAGATCTGTTATCGCGGGTTGGGAAATAAAAGTTAATATGGTTATTCTATTAAGAGTAAAATTGTCAATGAAAAACGTTAGCTCTCTGGCTGCAGCCGTTACATTAATTAATATGTGTCTAATTTAAACAATCAGAAAAACCAAATTCCTAAAACAATGCGGGTGCTACATAAAAGTACCGCGGAGGTTTTCTGTAGTGAATCGAGAATGGGTTACAGCTAGTAGTAATTAACAATTCGATGTATGTTATACCGACATCGCCAGATGTTACTGGCCGAGGAGGAAGCGGGAACCCGCTTACCCTGACTCTCCAATACTGGAAAGAAATATGTTAATAAAAACATTTCAGGATTGGATCTAAACCGTATGCTGCGTCTGTTGAAGAAATTAAGATCTCTGCATTCTCAGCGACCAATGAAAGGAAAGATCTTGGACGAGTAATTATGTTTTTTATGTGATTAATTGAGTTTTTGGAATAATTAGATTTACAATTGAACCCTCAGGTGGCGCTGCGATCAGATTCCGGTAATACATTGCAGGAAAACGTCTGCCAGACCAGCTTTTTATATGTAACTACTCGAGAAACGAATAGACGAGCCACTTTATGGTAAGTGATCATCGTCACTACAGTAACGCTAAAAGCTTCACCGAAGTGTCGCCGATCGAAAACGAACAGGGAGCCTACATTATTACTGGCTCTTCAACACTGCGATTGAAACACGTATGAAGCATTTCACGGTTGATTTTAGAATGAGGGTAGTAGCCACTTGGTCAAAATATGCTATTACCAAGCAAGTACCGTCGTAATTAAACTGGGTGGTGGTACAAAGCCCAGCGATGTCCAACAATAAATTGCAATGATTGCCATAGCCTCGTCCGTTGTTCTGCAGGGTGCACCGGGAGCAGGGAAGGTTGGCTTGGACTCAAAGACAATGGAGCCCCTTACACTCAAAATATTAAAATGAAAATAAAATTACCTTCCTATTCCATTTACATATGTGCACGACAATATTCACTAATACAACAGTATCATCCAGCAGTACAGTAAGGTATTACGCGGTAATAAACTATTAGTACAATATCGTACGGTATGAATAACAATTCAGTGGTTTCTATAAATATGTACCAAGCATGCTGTCTAGCCAGCAAATTAACATTGGTTAACGCATTTAACATTCAAATATCAAATTGACGGAGCCCACAAATTGTGATGTCTCGATTAAATTAGTTTTGTATCAACCGCATAGCGCAACCGAATCAAACAGATGCTCGTATTATTAAATAGTAAGTTACATATTACAGGTGTATAGAGTGACAGATGTATAGATATAATACTAAGAATAAGGCTAAACTGATTGTTCCAAATTTTAGACTAAGCAAAACTGGTGGATCTTTCATGAGTAGATGGGTAAATATTTATAATAAAATTCCATTACAATTGACAGAAATGCTATATTATAAATTAAAAGCTCATGTCAAAAGCATTCTTATGCGGAAAGGTAATAAACTTGATGATTACTTTAATTGAAGGACGGCTCGGACGTGAGTTTAATATGTAGCCATAAGTGCCTTCTGTAATTGTGAGTAGGAATAAAAACTGCTCGGGAGTTTCTTGCCGCTTCTGCTTCCGGGACGACTCGCGGTAGGGATCTGTTGGAGCGATGGCGTAGTTTGACGTTCGAAAAATGTTTATGAAAACCAACTTCGAATGAATATTATTTCATTCATTTTCATGCAGTTAAATATTTATTTTCTGGCCGTGAGTGTTTCCTATGTCATATTTGTGTACGTCCATGTCACTCGCAATACAAGGAATCCACGTACGGAGCAGTGAGGGTGTGAAAGTTAAAAAAACAAATTTTATCTATTATATAGTATACAGTCATTACACAGGAGTTTGTGCAGATTTAACCAATCTAATAATTTAACAATAAGTAGAACGTCTATAAATATTTTAAAAGGCCATAGTTATTTATGAGCAGCGGTGCGAGATGCTCTGTAGGGTCGCTATGAAAATTACCTTTGTATTATGGGTTCCAGTGAGACCGAAATTCAATTTCGAGTTTCGGCACAAAGCATTAGCTTAAATATTTTTTCTCCTTATTATTTTTGTTGTCATCACTGTCGCTGCCGCAGTGTATCGATAAATAATGATTCTTTTGGCCTTGAGAGCCAGTACTTTATTTTTTATTTCGTCATTTCCTGGCCGACAACGCATCAGTGATACCTTTGGTCTTGCTGATGTCCATGGGCGATGGTGACCACTTATCACCAGGTGGCTCGTCTGCACGTTTGTTGGCTGTTTACATAAAAAAAAATGATTTTGCGTCTGTTGTTTATTTGAAGATTGTTGTTTCATTGAAGTTTATTTGAAAGATTAGTGTTCTGTGTAATATAGTATGAAATAAGGTATAGTTTTTTTATCTTCCTAACTAAAGGCGATACTTTGAAAACCTACTGCATGGATTTGGGGTAAAATTAATGTTGATCACTACTCAATTAGTATTTTATCGAAGACTTTGGCGTGCTTTAGAATCGGATACTCGAGTTTGTCGCACACGTCAAACTTAGAAAACAATTCTTTTTTACAATAGAATCTAAGTCTTCAGAGATTAGAAGAAACACGTGGAATTGACTTACAAATGTTGTGTAGTTAATTGCTATAATGTATGAGTAGCCCACTGGAGGATGATCTTTCCTCATATCTGAGAAGCTAAGCTGTGAAGGAAGTACTTATATGTTCGGTACTTTGTGATCGAAGGTGTGATGTAACCTCTCAAAACTTCATTCTAAACACTATAAAAAAGAGTTCCTCCTTTTATGAGTCAGCTGGGTTTTCTTTTATTCAGATTGATGAAGACTGATTTTGCTGCTTGATGTTGCTGATTGTCGGCTATTGACATAACAAAGGCCTAACACTTGGCTCAATGAGACTAGTGGCTTAAAATAACCGGAACGGACGATTTAACATCGCTTAATAACTTACAACTTAACACCAAGACATGGAAGTGTTGAAGATTTTTTTCCACCCGCAATCACTCGTGGGAGTTGGGTATTCCCACGTTGCTTAGCCAGTTCGATCATATAAAATTGTCTTAAGTTACTTAACTATAAGTGCTTCATGCAATTCATTAAGGCTATAATTTACTCATCAACTCACAAACATGGTTCATCCGAGCACTTATTTACAAAATCACTGTCCGATTTATCCACATTCTATTTCGTACGGCAAAGGATCAATTCGCCAGAACAACAGGCCGTCGTATAAACCCACTTCTCTTTGATTGGGGCTTAAAAAGGCCCCACTAATCCGGCCCCGGGGCAGTTCGGACTACGCGATAGTTCGTTGGCTATATTAAAACAGGATGTACTCGGTGTATACAGTGAGGCTGTTTTATGAAAAGCAAGCTGCGAAAGGGAGATTTAAGATAAAATACGGCGTTTTTAACGAATTAGGCGCGGATGTTTAATGATTATTTGAGCAGCTGTAAAGCCTATTACTCATATCCATATATGTATGATATAGGAAATTTAGTACTAGATATAGTTTTATAAAATCAAATCACGCCCAAAATTTTTCAACGCACACTTTATATGTAACATATTACGAAAAAAAAAATTCAATTACCAAAGTGTCATTAAAATTGTATTGTTTAATATCAAAATTATTAGATTATTTTTTATGTAAATAATTATAAGTATTATTTGTTTTTATTGACATGTATTTTTATCTTCAAATTAATTTATTTTTATTACAATAATAATATAAATTTAATCATTATAATTGTATTACCTTGATGCAAACAATTGCGGTGTGAGTATTCTAACGAATTAGGTTAAACTGTAATATTATATGTAAGTTCTAAAATATATAAATAAACATCGTTGGTAAAACTTTTATACCAGTAATACTCATAGATAATATAGTATGAGTAGAAGTGAGTAATAAGTGATACTTATAATAAAAATTATGCCTATTATTTGTGTCATAATTCTGTGTATGACAAGTAAATAATCAAAATTGACATGTTAGTCATGTAAAGACACTTGAACCTTGTATGTACACCGGTAATTAAAAATAAACATTAACTCCAAACGGCAGCTACTTAAAGCTCGAAATAATTAATATTTCATCTCCATTCAGTCGACGTCGAACGTAGAGTTTGTCATAATGTAAATTGATTACACCGCGGCACCGGCCCCGCTAATAAATGTAAAATTTCAAATCCATTAGCAAGTTACGATATTAAGCACGCACCTTCATTTCGTAGATGGGAAACTTGGTTATGATGAAGTTGATTCTCAAATCTTCCGCTGCGAAAACTGGCTTGTTCTGAAAATATTATTATTAAGTACTGCTGTATGATTTCGTTGAAAATTTATCGAAATACTTTCCAAGTATTTATCTTTTGTCATCGCTGAGGGTACTCGTTGGCTATCAATGTATGAAAAAAAATCTACCTACGAATGCAGTCCGTTGGTTTCTGAATTGGTTGGCCTCATCTCTCTATAGGGTTAGAGAAGGTAATGAACATGGAACTCAATTTCCCGACGTCGACGGCGGGTGAAGAATTTGCTCGCAGTATGTACAAAGATGGCGCGGAGCTATCGATTCGTCCGGTTGCAATTCCACCGAACAAATGCCGGTAAGACCTCGTGGCGATTGGTAAGACTTACTTCGATGGAACATGCTCTACGTTTTGTTATTGGATTTGGATCTAGAAGGAACAAATGAATTACACGTTTCGTTCCAACTGTTGTTTCTCCAGCACGAAAACGTTTCACTTCTTTCTATACTAAAGTTATGAATTTTTTAAACGTCTAATTACAATATATCTTTCTGCCCAGATTGGCAGAAAGAAGAAACAATTAGGTAACAGTAAGTCAGAATTAAAATTTTCAAGGCAAATATTCACCTGACTAAATCCACAAATCACTATTTGTGTCCAAATGTGGTCAAAATAAAAAATATATTGTAATATATTATACAAGATAAAACCCAATGATGAAGCTAGTTGTTCGTAAATCTGAATCAATAGCTACTTGCAACATTATTACGATCCCAAACCCCCATAAACGAAGTTTAATTCGAGTACGGAGCAATGACGTAATTCCATGGGGGATAAAGGTTGGCTACAATCCATTAGCGGTCACGGGAGGGTCTCCAGTAGCATGAGCATGAATGATGGAGTAATGGAAGAAGCCGTGAATTTAAAAAATCTTAAACATGTTACAAGTTGCCGACATAACCCAATTTTCTTCTAACTAAATATAACAAATAATAGACGCTCAGGCCGCTGCAGCATTATTTCGTAGGTGCCATTATATATTATATATTAAAACAACCAAGACTTGAGTACAAAAATTTAGTTCACAAATGCTTGTCCAATCGAGCCTAAGATCATTCATTCGATAGGTAAAGCAAATGTAATCAACTGTTTAAGGTAAAATATGGAAGAGCTTATAGAGTTCACAGTCATTGGCTTTCAACCATTCGCCTATATACATGATAGATGTTCGTATATCCCATAAGCCTGATTTAATTCATAAGAAGAAGTAAGCGGTTGCAAATGTCGTAATCCCATGGGTAATATAGCTTATTGCATTACATTTGGGCCGGATGACGGGACGAAATTATTATAATATCTTTTATCCGGATTGCTATATTACGGACATATCTGTTGTGTCGTCGCAATGCAGTGAAGCGATGAGCGAATTGGCCTGCGGTAATAATATTTTTCAATCTTGTCTAAGTCGACATTATCAATTAGAAATGCTCTTTTAAATAGACTTTATCGTTTTCCTACTTTCAAATATTAATAAGAGAATAAGGCTACGTTTTTACATAATGCATATAAATACCAATTTTGTATCGGCCTGCCTACAAATTGAATTAAATCGCCTACAGTGTCCAATGTTAATCAAGATGTACCAAAGATATTTTCGGAGTGTTTAAATTTCTAATATTTTAAATAAAACTTTTAAACGAATTCTCAGTCATAGTTCTGTTGAGCGGATCTCGTATTGTCGTTATTAATTGTGTTATTAATTAACGACAGCCCTACCACTTCTCGAAAAAATTTTATTCACGTACTCATATTAAAATAAGTTATAATCATATTTTATCTCCATAATGAAAAATCGTTGTTCGCTTGTCAAAAACCGTTGAAACAGGTACCCACCAACCAGCCTTGCTGCTTACTAGAATAATGCGTCTCGTATTCCGGTGCTCCCCCGTGACTCGCGACTGAGCGATGGACGCTCGCCTCTAGTCGCCAAGTTTTTATAGCGCACAGCCGTCTCCATACGCGAGTCGTAAAATAGTTACATATTATAAACGATCTTCATTTTTATGGTTATTTATAGTAGTATCATGATTATAATCTAAAAACTGATCGCATAGTAGAAGCCATGCCCTAGCACTTTGTGGTTGTGTAGTCTTTATCTATGAAACTGTAACGGTGAAGAAGAATATTGTTGATAAGGGAAGGGCATGGGATAAGTCGTGAGCGATCAGAGTGAGGGTTCTGGATCCCTTATTAACAATTGTGTCCAGTATAGCGGCAAAGAAGTGGCGTTCAGAAGAGACTCTCAAAACGTGTGTCCATGCCAATTCCAAGAGAATCTTAGTGCAAAGATGTGTGTTGCGTGCGAGCGTTACTTTTTATATCTTATACTAAGATACAACAACCCGCGTCGAAAGTGATTGATAATTGTAACGAACCGATGATATTGGCATCGTTTTAAAGTACTCCGTCTTTTAGATGTTAAGTTGAGCAGACGGTTGTAAAGTCAAATTGGAAAATATCAGGCGGTTTCTAATAAGTCGCTTTGAAGCGGCGCGGCGTAGCGGGGTACACTTTAAGCTTCCTCAGCTGCAAGAGTAATAAGTATCAAGGGACAACAATAACACAGAAAAGAAGATAATTTATGGAACATTGTGCACTCGACTCTAAGCTGCTGTAACTTGTAGCCTCCATTTACATCCGGCCCTATTGGATACTTTAATCAGAGGTGTAATAAAAAGTTTGTATTATGTAATACGGAGGAGATATGAAAAGTTTAGTCGTAAAAGAATCCTGCGTACGGCTCGCCAAGTACTTGTAAATTATGTCACGTACGATATAAAGTAAATTTGTTTGGGAACACATTGATTTGTTCGTACTTTTAATTGGGGTAATATTATGAATAATTAGAAATATGTAACTAAATCGTATTCCTATTATAATAATGATAACATTTTCGGAAATTATTTTATAAAAATATAATCAGAATCTATTGTTTGCTTAATGGAATAATCTGCACAAATGATGGCACGTTTTTCAAGTTTTTATTGGCGTTCGTTTTGTTCGGAATAACTTTCGAAAAGCCTGTATAGATACCTTGACTAACTTCAGTGACAACATTATTTGTAAAAAATACTTAAAATGGTGAGTACCCGTTACAGTTAGAAATGTATCATGTCGGCGATGATGTCACTTTTTAATTTATTTTGTAGGTAGTATAATGTTTGTATGATTAGTCTGTCGCACGACAAGTGACAAGTGCATATTAGTTGTTTCACATCGGTCCTTAGATATATATATATATATATACACCTAGAACCACACTGTTAAAGGTTCGTCATATTGACGTGACTTAGAATATCTACTTCAATTCCATGCTGGCAGAACAGAGTACTGTAATAGGCGACAGAAGCCGGCCTGCTTGGTAATACGGTCTCGCGTAAGTATTATATTATCGATATTTCATAAAGTTATTAACATTATTATTTTTCCGTGCAGCCTGTCTAGCTAGCAACCACCTTCCTGCTTGAGCCAGTCGTCAAATTTTTTTTTGTTTCAGCAGAAGGTTTGCGAGCCAGCACTTTCTTTCATTTTTCAACGCATCGGTGATGCCTTTGGTGTTGCTAATGTCCACGGGCGAAGGTGATTACTTAACATCAGTGGGGTCCGTCTGCTCGTTTATCGAGTATTTATAAAAAGTCAGATTAAACAGTTCAATTTAAGGTTATGGCAACGTAGGAAGAGGGTATTCCTGGTTCTTTATAAAAAAATCAATAATATGAATATTTTATGAAACAGTATTACGTAGCGCCATGTTCGAGGGCTAATTAAAAGCCATTCGGAATCCATAAACATGGGAACAAAGACCCCAGTTTTATATATGACCGTCGTCCCGGGCCCCGCCCACCGCTTTAATATTATTGCGCTATAAAACCAGTCTTCCCTTCGACTTTTAGTGGTTGCATACCAACGGCTTTTATGGATAGATTTATGTAAGAAAATTTTAATCTAACATGATGGAACAATTTTTCATCGATTATTTTTTGTAGAACGGTCATCATTTTGTGAGTTAACGAGCGACGTTGGAAGAATATGTACACTGAAGCGTAATTATTTAATAAACGATCAGTAGCACAGTTCGTAGTGTCTTGTGCGTCGAGTGGACTGTTTCGAGTCATATTCCTGCGGTTATTTATGTCACAAATAAATGTTGGTTAGTAGGTTTTGGGTTTATTTATGAATTATGTGTCCATAGATAAATGGTTAAATTGTTAATTATGTTATTAAATGAAGCTCTTATATCCCGATGTTTTATTTAAATTGTTAGTAATCAGGCGAGTTAAGGCAATTATGGGCGTGGTCGGGAGTTGGACGGGTGATCAGTAGTAGTAAAATTTCTTGAGCGCTTTCCTGTTTTGGTACCAGTTGCTAAGCCGTGTCTGAGATCTTCGGATGGCATAAAACGTCTGTTCTTTTTAGGTTATCTAATAATTCATAAATCAATATCAAATTCGTCTAGTGGGTATGGTCTAAGCTTCTTCAATTACTAGGCAGATTAGGCTAAAATGGAATAGAAAGACAACCGTCGTGTAGTGAATAGCTAATTGGTTGGAGTCAAAATAAATGATTCACGTATGCGTACTAAAAATATTTCCGTTTAATGAGTGCTCCAGATTAGTATACAGCGCACATCTGGTAACGTCAGTATATAAACCGCGAAGTTTATTAGCGTCTAGTTGATCAAGGTATCACAGAGACGTTTATATGTTAATTAAAATGCGAATGAGTTACATAGCTTGGAATGAAAGGATTGTTTAGAGAAGCTTTAAAAAAATTAAGTTAAGTTAATTAATTAAATTAAGTTAACCTTCAACCAATGTTTTTTTTTTAAATATATAAGTTTTACTGAAATCACGTTGCTAAAAAGCAGAGCGCTTATTAGGCAACCGAAACACATAAAAAAAATCCCAGCCGTTTTGGGAAGTATTGTAGTTGATAGCCAGGTAGGTACAACACCTTACCGAGAATGAGTATCCCCACAATTTATGTTGGTAGTACAAATTATTGTGATCTAAACCTGGCGTATTTGCCTTGACAATGCGATCTACTGATGTAGAATGCAACACCTGGACTCGGCATGACGGACTTTCCATTGAACATGTAAACCTTCAAATATAATCATAATAGGTATGACATAGACGCGAGTAGACATAGCACCATCGCTACGGAACTACGAATATGCTACGCGCACTGTCGACTTGCTACGTGACGCTTGTGTTAATAAGAGTCGCGCAGCCGCCCCATACTGTGGATTATTAATACGGTACAATACAGGCTAATCACGCAACAATATGCATAGATGACGATGTTACACAGGGTGATAATTAAAATCTTGTAGACCATGCTGCAGCTACAGGGCCCTGTAATACGGAGCTGTGTAGCATAGATAACGTTCAGTATGTGTATTCTAGATTGCGACGTCCCGTCGGTGATTGCTACGTTCATATTATAATTCGATTGGACTTGCACTCGTATCGATGTTTAAACGTTCAGTTAAAGCTTTGTCTACTTGCATGTAAGTGCATCGTAATGCAGTTATTTACGAAACATATTTGGAGATGTTATTGTAGATGGTCAAATCGATATCTAGGATTTAAGTATCTGTGGTGCAATACTACGCAAAAGAGTAGAATGCACAATACACGTTTCGTAGACGGCTTTATTTTTGATATACGTTTATCAATATGTGTAATATTGGTATCATTAATCGATATTTAATTTGATATTATCGTGGATTCGTTTCGTGAATTTCAATTAGATAGCAAAATTTTTGAAAATATGGCAGTGTCAATATAATTTTTTATATATATATTTGACATTATATTTTTTTGGTTTATCATTGTTTAAAAATTATCTAACTGATGTGTTTTTACTTTTTTTTTTGGTATAATGAGTCTGTATCGACTTTATTTCGTATTTCTGAAACTTGTGAAGTAATGAATGAATTCCTTGTCTACTAAATATAATATTTACGGGAGATTCATG
>DWPT01000083.1:0-32709 GCA_018251895.1 Agathymus mariae mariae
CTTTACTTACAACGGTGACACTGAAATACCTTTCAGAATCCTGGGCTTTCGATAAAAATGGCCAAGTACGGGATTTTATTCGTGAGTCGTATGTGTATGTAAGTATTGGATGGGGAAAATAGGAATTTGATACATACAGAAAAGCTAATGATCAATGTAATTCTCATTGTTGGGGTTTGCTTAAAATGGTAAATTAGAAAACTGAAAACATTTTGGTAAAAACGGGACGCATTAAATCAAAAAACTACATACATATGTAAATATACGTAGATACACATACATATTAGTTCGCATACTAATAATACTAATATGGTTTCTAGTAAATACTAATGCCAAGTAGTTCAAATTTGTACGTGACTTAGAAGAAACTAGAAAACTTTGAATACCACACTTGGACGTTTGAACAAAACAATAATCTCTTGTTAACAAGAAATACCAATTAATATCAACGGTTACGAAAAATATATCTCGAAAAAACAAATAAATCTAAAAAGGAAGCCTCTATTACTTAAAGGGAAATGAAAGAGACGGCTATATTGGGTCCCGTAGACCTATAATTATGTTGTTAGAGTTTTAATAAGGTGTCGGCTAAGCGCCGGTTGTATCACATTTTTAGATAATACTGGAGCCTTGATCGATAGACATTTTTGTATAATCATTTCACTTATGGAAAGATGAGATTGGGTTATAAGAATTGAGGCTCGTTCGATAAATCGAACTGTTTAATTCATCTTAGTAACAGCCTGTTATTTGTATAGTAGGTACCCAGCAGTTCCAACAGAGAGAGTTCCGGTATTGAACATAATTGTTTGATGTGTTCCTTTACCGAAGCAAATGACTAATTTTAGCGCTCTGAGAAGACATCCGAAAGAGGCTCATTCATCAGTATGCAATCTGTACGTGGTATAAATACGTATTCCTGTTAAGTTTAAGGCGCTCAATCTAAAAGTTCACCTCCTTGAGATCAAAACGAAATGTCTAAGATTTTTCTACACAGATCCTGTTACCTCACTACGGAAGTGTTTACTTCATTAGAAAGAGACAGCGACAGTCATTATGAGTGGAAATTCAAAACCATGGCACATGCCTCTCCTTCCTGTGCTAGCTAATTATAACACTTATAATTACTCTTGCGATTAGAACAACTGTTCTTGTGTTGTTTTAAGTGTTACCCTAAATATATGGTAAGGGTTGAGAGGGATTACGCACCACATCATCTGATTACCAGAGATATATTTGGATACCTAAGTGACTAATTATCTCTCTTGCGCACAATCAAATAATTCGAGTAAAAACATTATCAGTTTGCTTAAAAGCAGTTTAACATAAATAATAAGCAACCAATGTATCTTTGTGTTTTTCAAAACATCTCCTATCGGCATAAGTGTGCAAAACTCCAACAATTTCAGTCTTTTAAGAAAATCTAATATGACGCGGACAAATACACGCAAGTAAACGAACGACCAAACCTGTATTTCTTCATCCCACACTGATTCCGTGACTAATAATTAATCCAACCATTTATATAAAACTATACGTATTTAGATAACAGTTATAAGTTATAATTACCAGAGTTCTATGTTCTACAGATAAATCATTCGGGCACAGCCCAAAGACTATAAATCGTACATGTTGTCAGCGGTGGATATTTGTGCGTAATTAATGAGAACAGAACTTAAATCCATTTGTAAAATTAAAACTCAAATAATATTAACCGTTATAGGTTCTCGAAACGGCTTTATATCACACAGTAGCGAGATTTGGGGAACGAATCAAATGTACATGTCGAGTGAATAAATAGACCAATAATACATGACGATGACATAAATTATACTATTAATATAATCAAAACTTATTCTATTTTTCGTCTAGGAAAATATAAAATAATTATAGGAGAGAGTGAACAGGCTTTTATAAGTCAGTGCTTTCAACATCTTAGATTTCATCAACCTTACTATAATTGGGATTGCTGTCAAGCATTAACCTATTTTAGATAAAAACGTTTTGTTATACTATTGGAATCAATATAAAATACTATTCCAATAATACGTCATCAAAGATTGCCGCACCGAATCGATAAATATTTTACAGTAAATTGTTGTACATACTCCCGTTTGGTACTTGGTAAGCCATTTTATATCATTATACTATCATAAAAATAAAAATTAAAATATTCAACATTTTATAACTTAATTATATATGGATTTAATGATTACATTAAAGTGGTCGTAATCCATTTAGATAAGAAATATGAATTATTTCTATACATAGATATTAACTATTCGGTACTTGTATTAATTTTACCGCAAAAGACCATTATAACCACTTTTAAAAACTAGGTTTAATAACCTTTTCTCACAAATATAATTATGTGTTGTATTGTTATGCGCACTCAATCTAAAATACCTCATTATAGAAAGTACAGGAAAAACGGAAGTCTATGTAAAAACTAAATGTATAAGAATAACTCCTGTCGAAGTGATAATGAAACGAACTCATTAAGTTGTTATATAGATGTACATTTCATACATACATTTCATATAATAATTCATTAATACATCAAAAAGGTGGTTCCTAAACGGCATTCTTGCCGATGACACACGATTATGATCTGCGTAACTGTCGCATGTGTTCTTAAGAATTATTCGCGTTTCATGTAAAAACATGTGTTAAGTTGTTAATTAGCTTTCTCGGAAATGAACGGAACGAGGTTCGAAGCCGGCTGATGTTTTGATTTATGTTTCCCCCAACGCGTTATTCTGTTAACAAACTTTACATAAAAACACAGTACAAAAACTATGATGAATGTATTAGTTTAAATATTTTGCTTTAAATATAGCTCCACACCTCATCTACAGGACTAAGGATACTACAATGACTTGTATCATAATAATAATCAAATAATATTGAAGCTTTTAAGAAGCGTCAATCTATACTTTCAGGACATAACTTTTATACAAAGAATGTAATAAGGTTAAATACAAAAAACAAATCCAGATAGATACCCCAAAAGATCTAGATAGATACAGAAATCAAATACATAGATTTTCGCTCGGCAGTTGTACTCACAGCCAATAGACAAAAGAATTGTAAAGGTACGACTTAAACAATTAAAAAAATATATTACATCAGACAAAAAAAAAACAAAATATATGCCGGATATCACACCCGGAATTTAAATAACATAGTTGTAGAACCAGCGCCTATATGCCAATGTCAATCGGTCAACGAACCCAATCTTCCTGTACCGATTGTCTTCTAAGCCAAAAAACACGCATTTAAAACTAATCGAGTCCCCAAATATAAAACCTAAATGATTCAAAGATTAAAATATAATACAGATAAATACGTTAAAATAGTTAAACCTCTAACGACCCGGATCAAATCAGCTCAATTACACAAAAAAATATTCGTATAATACACGAGCGCACGAATCGATTATCACGGATGGTCATATTGCTTAATCAAATTAAACGTTTGGCGAAAGACCGATCACATAAAAATTAAGCACACGTACCTCTAACACATAAAGTAATTACGGTTTCTATCGAAGTAGGGATTAAAAAACTGGAATCAATGTTTCTGGGAACAATTATGTGCGTGTGTCGTGGGCGGAACGGCCACGAGGGATTGATTCATAGGCAGTAGCGGGGCGCGGTTGTAACAGTTCTGTTGTAAGATTTTAGGGCGTTTGTTTTAAATCTCCAACTAATATTGCTTTACGGCTAAAAAAATATATACATTTACTTATTAAAAAGATATAGGTAACAAAATTAAAATTAAAGAAATGATAAAAATTCCAAATAGTTTGATGTACAATTTTAATAATATTACAAGGGCCGTATCTATATGAGAATTTACTAAAAACTTAATTGAAAGTAAAAACAATTGAATGACACAACTTCTTTGTCTTCTTTTTTGTAGAAAATTCATTATTCAGTTGAAGCTAAAAGAACAAATAGCCAATAATAAAAACATTTACAAACAAACGTAAATATATTTTTAAATAAACTTATCAAAGACTAATAATATCTAATACTAATAATACAAGAAGATAAGGTAAAGGTAGTGTCAACAAATATTACGGAGGGTATAAAATTCTAAAATTCCGCTACCGCTCATCTCAAGGTTCACAATTCTACACCAACGAGATGAAACTCGTTTCAAAGATGTCTCAATCTCGATACAGACCGGATCAATCGGTGCCGACTCACGAGTTTTTTCATCGAACGTGATCAAACAGGTTCGATCGAAGAAATTGTTGTAGGCTATCGTTCAAAACATTTATGTACAACTGTTATATCTATGATTTCTATGCCTATCTCTACGATAATAGTCATGTGTTAGATAAAGGGTATATTTTCAATTATCTATTAAAGGAGAAAAGAAAATAACTTTGTTTCACATGCAAAGTAGTATTCATTGCAAGCTCTGTTATTTGTTTAATTATCGATAGAACAACACCTAATTATGAAAAACTAAAATAAGGAAATAATCAAAAGCTGGATACAGATAAGGTAACTGAAAATAGAAAACATAATATTTTTCGAAATGTTAATGAACTCAAAAATAGAATTAAAAACACAAATTATTTATTACAAAATTAATGAAATAGTGACGGTATACACACACACATAACAAATACAAATGACCATAGCGCAGTCAACACAACGGTCTTGAAAGAAGGAATTATCGCTATTAAATAGAGTACTGAAGATATTTATTATAATGTACAAAGTTGCCCAGCGGGCGAAGTTATCGAATATGGACGTCGTCAATCATGTGACTGAGAACGGGTTCAAATCAGTTGGGTGCTCTCAGCTCTGAGATGGAAATAAAACTAAGTGGCATTGGTGATAAATAGATTAACTAGGACAAGGAGTACCTATAATCATCTGTAAGTTTTAAAATTGTTAAATTCATGTAATAAGAAGACGATATGAAAAAGATATGGTTTCTTTTCTCGAACTAATGTGTGTTATTTCCACTTTCTGTAGTCAATAACTTAATAACCTTGAAGTGTATGATAGAAATGGATATTCGATTTCCGGTACAAGTTTTATTTACGATATAATTACAAGTATTTGTGTCCATGTTAACCCTAAATCAAATGATCCTAATCTGGGTTCATCGTTGTAAAGAAATCTGTATGCATAACAACATTTTAATTATTTATCGGAAACTTATACAATTCACTAAATTCTAGAGAAAAGGCAATTCTTAACATCGACGAATGACATAATAAAGGTATTTTATATTGATATGGGTACTTCTAAAATTTATTTTGGTAAAACGAAATAAAAACTCACTCAATTAAAGGACCTGAGATCAGAATTAAGCCTTCTTCGTTTAAAATGCATTAATCCGGTCACTTGTCATGCGCGGGCGCAATGCTTTTATCTCTTTCTAAACTCGTTCCGGTATACTTCTCGCTTCCTCCTTAACAAAATTAGGGTCCACGGATGAGGCAATTAAGAAAAGGCAAGAAGTGTCAATTCCATTTATGACATTTTTAAATTAAAATCTTGTCATTATATTTAAAAATGCTATTTAAGATTTATGGTTATTTACAACAACTATATCATTAGCTACTACAACTTCACTATCATTATAATTTATTGCAATAGCTTTTAAACCGGCTTGTTTAGTTTATTTTAATTCATTGGTGGCGTCAATTTTTTATGGCTTAATTCGTTCCCTCTAAAGTGATAACCACCTCGAATCTATCACTTCGATGCCTTTTCCAACAGTTTGACATCTGCTATCATTCTTTCTCTTTCACAGCCAGAGACCCAGTCTTTTTTCTTTTTTCAATTTGGAAGTAACATGAACTCTCAATCTCACGTTCACAGTTTTTACGCTCGGTTAACCCGGAGTTGGGCCTTAATTTACGATTATCGCAGGTTGAAAACGTATATATCGATATTGGCTGTGTACGAATACGGTTATAATAATTTTTCGGTGTATCGACTTTTACGATATCGGTGCTTAACAATTTTATAATCTCACACTCGCCGCATAAACATTTTACGACTTTTAAATGATTGTATATCGATGCCACTTGATTGCTATTCCGAATTAACTCCACTTTAGTATACCTATAATGTGTTCTTGACATCGTATCGAGTATCAAACTCAAAAAATGAGATCATCGTGATTGCTGGTCAAAATTTAATAAAAATATTTCATGAAATTTTTAGTGGACATGACAGGTAAATAGAGTGATTAAAATTTTGGCAAGAAACTTTTTATTGCTTAATGATAGTTCTGTGTGAACAGCTTCATTAAAAAGGCAAATAAGAGAGCTTAATCATACACGCACGTCCTTGTTACCCTTGAGAATTTTAATAATACATTTTTTATTACTCAATATACTGAAATCTTTATCTCAAAATTTAAAATATCTCTAGAACATCCGACGTGCCTTAAGGTGCACATAACGAGAATGGAAGATACAAATTGAGTGAAAAAGTGTTCCAATGAACCTTTAAATCGTTCTCGAGATGTGTCTTTGGAATATCTCCTTACTGTACATCACGATCCAATGTCATAATTTGGACTTATGAGTCACTACAATTTAAATCTTGAACCTTAGGTGTTAGGGTACAATTTACGCTGGTTACAGTCCGAACATAACTTGTTTCAGTCGGATCATCTTGTTCCGCTAAAAGTAATGTAACAGGAGTAGTTAATTCAGAAACTACATCTCTGTTGCCGCAACTTTAAAGCTTCTTGTCGACTGTGTTCAGATTGGTGCGCAAGTTGTTGATTTCAAGTTCGTAACTTTAAACTTTTCGAGTTTATATTAAGGTGGTTATTCGTTCGAATTTCTTTTCTGAATGGATAGTTATTTGTTTTAAGGAGGGTTTATCGCGGCACGTAGGCTCGATTTGAATAAAAATACAATTTATATGTGTCGGAGAGTTCGGTAAGGCAGTGTAGGGTTACGGAGCCGGTTGGACCACTCGACTCCCAATTTGCTGGTGCATTTCTGAGTAAGTTATTAAGTTTCGGCTTGTCACTTCGGTTGCGAAATTTTGCAGTCGACTGATGATGGCTAATATTTTGCATAATGGACGCAGTCGAGTGTTGCACTAGTTTTTTAAGGTACCTATTTTATTCTGTCGTCGTGATGGATGTGGGTAGATTAAGGATATAAGTGTAATTTAATATCAAGTTGCTACCAGGTAACTTTTTTATTAATTGTCGTTGGAATTTCATGCCAATCTATTTTTAACACCGACAGTGAATGATCTGACATCTCATTTACTTTTGATATTTAAAAAATCTAACTGAGACTAAATAAATAGGCCACATATAATCAAGATTATTGTTCATCACTAGCCTGATCAGAAAGTCAATGTGGTAGCATGTTACACTGTGTAAATGGGTCTCTGGGGTATGAGTGCGTCCGGTGCAGTAGACGAAACATGAGCCACAGATTAAAAAATAAAAGCTTGTAATAGCGAACCCAATCACAGAGTAAACAAAACATCAACACTCGTTGGGATGATTTTGCATAAGATGTCGCCATAGTGGCGAATAGAGTATAGAAAATATTATTGTGTTTTAAACATAAAAAAATGTTATATGTCCAGTTATACAATAAAGTGTAAGTTTTTATGACTAAGAACAGTGAAAAAACATCACAGACTACAAATTTACAATTTTTATAGCTAACGTAAATTTAATCCATAATAATAAAGGTTTTTCAATATTATTTTAAATAATTATTGTAGAAATTTACACCACAATAACAATTATTAAAAATGTTTTCGCAGTCAAATGGCAATGTGTAATTTTTTGCAAATCGTATTTTCAAGAACCTTTTTAAAATCAAGGATAGCTGAAGCAAATTGATGGTTGTATCTCTTTAACAACTTAATAGGAAACCGTTTCTTACAGACACGTACACCCAGTTAATTCACAAAATACCACAGATACCTCAAAAAACAAGTTGTCCTTTTACAATGAAGTCATTAAGATAAAACTATTTTTGTCTCGAAGGAAATTAGTAAACAATGCTCGATTTTGAATTAATTACACGGCTTAGATCAAAAGATTTCTTGTCGTTCACCATTCTCGGAAAAAATATATTGACCAATGATCTGTTGCTAATGTCTAACTGAATGAATATTCAAACAATTTTAAATTATGTCAAGAATGCCTCATCAACGTTTATAACTTTAAACAGGCTATTATTAATTATTATGCTTTTTGAAAAACCAACCAATACCTGGCTTTCGTTGTCTAATATCATTGTAGTCTTCGTTTTATTTTGTATTTTTGAGTTATATACGTGCATACATATATATATTGTATTATATATGTTTTATGTGCGTGTATTGATTTATTCACCTTGACATTGCATAAAGCCATCCAAAATTAAAATTGTACCTAATTGAGCGTTATCTAAAGATGCATGCAACGTAACGCGATCCTGGCTGCTAAAGTAAGCGGATACAGCATGCAATTTTAACTGCGTATACGGTATTCAGTTCTGAAGAACTGAACAAGGTAAGCGGTATACTATATATATGTAGACATACAGTTGTCAAATATTTATATTTTATATATTTAAATACGTTCTGTCATAAATTTTAATAAATAAGTTAACTTTGTATAATGTAAAATATATAATGCGTGGAAAAATCTATAAAAAACCAAGTTGTATATATACAAGAGTACCTCATAGTTTAATTCTTGCCTCTGCTCAAATTTTTAAATACATCAAATAAATAAGAATACACAAAAACATTTTGAACATTAACATTGAATTGATAGAAAACAAGCAATAGAATAACGGCTTTTAGAAAAAAATTCATGATAACTTTTGATATATCATGATAACCATTTATAACACAACGTATTGTATGTCCGTTTAATTACTATAATTAATAGAGCCTTTATTGTGACCCGTACGACACAAATAAACACGGCTCTAAGCATTTGAGAACTAAACGACAGACCACGTCGAATCGCTAATGTGCTATGTAAGCGGGAACGAAGTGTACTCTACGGATTTTTTATTTCAAAACAACACATGAGATTTAAGCGATTTTCAATTATAGCGTTTATTCAGAATGAGGAAAAAGCAATTTTCTCAAAACGAAATTTTGTATTGAATATGTTGATGAATTTCGGTTGGATGGCCGGTGGATTTAACTTTTGTTCATACGAGACTTTCTTAATAAGAGGTTTGTGATGGTTGCACCTTGTAGATGCGACCGTTACTGACCTGTGAGAGTTACGATATCTTATAGCCACAAATTCAATCCGTATTACATTTCCGTAATAGATAGCATAATAGAATAATCAATTCTCTCAGTGAAAAAAGTTAAAAGCAACATATTAAACTGTTTAACTTTTCTTTCGCTACGATGAAGTACAACGATGCACAGATAATAAATAAAAATCTTATTTATTAGTTTTGCATCACAGCAGAAAAAGTCAGAGAAAATACCACATATTATTGCCATCGTTAGTGCATAAAAAGTTAAGTTTTACTGTTTTTCTTTTAAAGTCCAAAGACGAGCAGACGAGCCACCGGATAGTACTCACCGTCGCCCATAGACTTCAGTAACAGCAAGGCATCGCCGAAGTGTTTCCGACAGAAAAGTTAAACGAACGCCCCGCATTATTACTGGTTCAACGACAGTGCGACCAAACTGAGTATGAAACCTTCCACGGTCGCCTAGCCAGTCGGACGAGATACCTTACTACCATACAAGTGGCGTCTGGATTAAACAAGGTGGTACAGAGAAACAGGAGGAACAGTTTGTCCTAGCCTAGTTCATTATTCAACGGGGTTCACCAGAAGCAGGGATAGGGAATGGAACCCCTTATACCCCAGGTTTGTTGTATCCCGCTGTAAGTTTATAACTTATTTCAGTGTTTCAGTCCATTAATGTATCTTTTACGGTCTGAGCGATAGACGATGTTGGCGAAGGAATTCTCGAGATAAAGAGCTAAGTCCTTAGTTGAGGAAAGCTTGTATTTATAATCAGAAGGAATAAAATATGTGGATATACTTTATATAAAACTCGTTTCTTTAAAATCACCCTATATATAGACTCAAATACATGGAATGTTCAACAAAAGAAAATCAAAATTAAATTCTTCTTTTGTCAAAGTTAAATGATCAGGAAACAAGAATAGACAAAACAGTTATGATGTACTTTAAGAAAAAGAGCAAAATTAAGTTATATCAGTATGTATGCTGCTTTCTAATAAATGCTGCATCTTTTTCGAAGCGGCTCATTTCGTCGCATAACCAAATCGAAAGATGAACTTTGTGTCGTATTGGGGCGGCCTAGAATACTCCCCCCAATCCCATGCTGGCAGAACAGAGTGTCGTAAGAAGCGACAGAAGCCGGCCTTAATTATATTATCAATATTATTATTAAGTCACTAATATTATTACTGGTATTATTATGTTTCAGTGAAGCCTGCGTGGCTAGCTACCACCCTCATGCCGCCAAACGACTCGTCATGTTCCGGATGGGGACTTGAGACTCAGTATTTTCTCTCTTTCTTGTTCTTCCTCGGCCGACAATGCGTTATTGACGCCTTTGATGTTATTCATGTCCATGAATGACGGTGACCACTTACCATTAGGTGGCTCGTCTGTTCGTCTGTCGGCTAATCACATAAAGAAAAAAAAAACATCTACATAGTATCATTTATTTTAAGTTACCAACAAATAAAAAAACAAATATTGACCAGCGCCGTACAAGGTAACAAAATAAATCCGTGAAACGTCTTAATTGCAAGGTCGATTCACCCCTTCTGAGCTTCGTTACTCAAATGCATGCCAATTTTAACCCGTGACTTAAACACGTTCTGTCCTTTAATAGGCACTTTTACCCTATCTGTCATCATCTGCACAGTAAATCGAAACTGAACCTTAATGTTTAACCGCTAAGATCTATAATTCTTTGTAGTCCGTTCGGAAATGAATGGTAGCAGTCGTGAGTTCAAATCCTAATTAACACCTTAGTGTATAGATAAATTGTGTTGATAGCACCAGACGTGGCATTAGCTGGTTTTTGTGGTATATACATATATATATGTAAATCCTTATAGACGGAACTTCTCATTATAGAAGTTCTGAATCAAAGCTATTTTCATATATTTTGCACCTTGCCGTCATGCCGTCATGAGCCGTTACACATCTGCGGTAATTGCTAAGGGCTCACTGTTATCGTCAGACTAATGAAAATTGTATAAATGACAAACCGTAGAATTCTAAAACAACAAAGGCTCTTAACATATCGTTACTCCAGATGATAGCAACAGGTGTTCGAACCTCGAAAACAGGTCACCGATTGACATAACCCTGTATGACCAGTTCAGAGGACAACACAAACACAAAAGAACACAAGAATACGCTTAGGTGCTTTCACAAAACCATCGTTCTAAGATCAAATTGTCAGCATTTTGATTTCCACCAACGGTATTAAAACGTCGATCCAGTAAAACGTTCTCATCAATTCCACGAACCATAGCAACAAGACATCGTACAGTCTTTATTCGTGATTGTGTACTAACGGTATAGTCTTACGTGCTATCGTAATAGTAATAAGTGTAGAGTTGCGCGTTGCGTTTTCGCTCGAACTGCAGTTGATGTCAGATTTCAGGTTAAATAGACACAAGAAGCAACTTTTTTAATAAATGGTTAGCTAGTGTTGAGGCTGCTGGCTTTGGAAGCGGTCTTGTTATCACAAGTGGCAATGTCTCCAAGAATATCAAAGTATTTTCTGGAGACTCCTGGGACAAGTCTGATTTCCATTCAACTTCTTCCCCTGCTCGGTGTGCCCTCCTGAACAATGGACAAAACGTCAGGGATACTAGAATGTATCACTCAATATAGCCCTGCGCGCACTCTTAGTTGGTAGGAGGATTCTTCGAGTATCTGATTAGGTAATCCTAAAATCTAGAATTAGGAATGTTTGTAATGAGTTTCGGTTAGAGTGCCGTAAAGTTGTTACTGACTGTCGGATCCCTATGGTTATTTCTCGACTATTGACATACAAACCCTCAAAGCTATACGCAGATAATATTCTGAAATCTTAGATTTCAATGCCAGAACGCAGATCAAGGGGCATTAGTGCGTAGGCACATCACATGACTGAACTTTTCAGAGAACTTTCTTTCCTTCTTTTGAGTACCTCTTTTCTTTGCTCTTATTATAATGTGACAGTTACAGATTTAGAGGGATTTTTAAAGGACCTTTAAAAGAAAATCTGTAATAGCCCCGGCTTTGCGCAATCCCTACGTTTGTAAATAACGCTAACAACGACACATTACAGAAGGAATTCAATCTTCATAAGACTTTTGACTAAACCTTATAATGGAGTACCTATTGTTTATCAACCGATTTATTGCTTGCGAAAGAGATGAGAATATAAAATTGGTTTTAAAATTTAACAGTGCCTCCAAATAGTTTTGTAATAAAACCTCAGATATAATGAACTCTTTGTAATGTATTTCCTTAAAACTCGACCAGGTCTAGCCAGCTAAATTTCAAGACTCACCTCGTAAAGTGTTAGCTCCGTATAAGGGATGGTCATAGGGCACGGGACGGTACGCGGGATGGAGAGCGGCTAGGTAGCTCAGCTCACTGGTCGCACCCGCCGCCGCCGCGGCTGCTGCTGCTAGCCTGATGAGAAAAAGAGATAGATATAAAGAAAAAGGGTCTAAAAATTTGTATTTTTAAACTGTTAAATGTTATTTTTGTTACCGTTGGTCATTCTAATAATATCCAAGGTTTGAAGGGAAATGAATATCATTATGCATTAAGTCCACCCTTTCTATTAAGTACTAGGGGTGCGGCTCGACTTCGTTCGTGTTAAATAATTATTTATATACACATATACATGATATTTAACTAATGTGCACCCGGAACAATGTGCCTTTATTTAAGTAAAATAATTTTTCAAATAGGTATCGTGGTTTCGGAGAATACCTTCGCATATACGCAAAATCACAAAATTCGCACTCTCTCTTTTTAACATTCATATATATTTAGATGCAAAAATCTAAGAACATGTTCATGCTCGCTACAAAAATTTTTACTACAGTTTATCATAAAATTTGTATTAAACATAATTACAGTTACATAAAAATATTATCAATTATTTAATTACACTTACATTAATTAATTACACTTACACTTAAATGTAGACAAATAAATAAAAAAATATCTATTGAAATAATTTCTTGCTATTCTGTAACATAATTACTAGCTATTCTCCAACAATAACTATGAATATATAAACACATAATATTGTTATTATTATTCAATATAATTTATAAGTAAAAATGATAGGTATTATTTAATTTTATTATTATATTATTAATAGTGAATTAAAGGTAACTGAATGTAAAGGTAAACTTAAGTGAATTTTGAATGACTATTGCAGGTAAAGAAATTTTTGCGCTATGAATTTTGGTGCTACAAGCGCCAAATTGTCACTTATGCACGAATCTAGCGGCGATCATAAATTTTAATTATGATAAATATAAAGCGTAAATATTATGTCATAAATATTCAACGGTAATACAACTCTGATAACATATTTTATTGTACTTGGAATCCATTTTAATGAATCTATTTTAATAATTATCCGCTCTGATTGAAAGTGTTAGTTAGTTTATTTGTGTGTCAAAAACCTAACATTTTACACATATGACTATACTTTAAAATTATTCGTGGGCCTCTGTTACATATAACTGTATACAAAGAGTTTAGTCGAGTTCTCCCCAACACCAACCAACATGGATTGGACCTGTCCGAGAACCTTTCCGTAGAGCTGTCGGCGACAATAGGGCATTAATTATTTAGTAATATGTATATACTATAATTCAGTTGTTATTTCAATAATTAACAAGTCTGGATGTATTTTTAATCGAAGTTCGTATACCCCTACATTGCGAGTGATCTACACGACTGAACGCTGCAATTAAACCATTATAAGGCATCATACTGGGGTCCAAGTAGTAAGAGGCAAGAAAAACAGTTTAGAAAATGCCCCCCTAAGTTCTAAGTAAGTACATAATAACATGAGTTGCTCATATGATGGCTTAAACGTTACTAATAGAGTTCACAGTGGGTGATCGCTAGTGGCAAAAAATTCCTGTAGCTACGTCATAGCCCTGGTTATTATCGTTAGATTGAAAACTTTACATCACGATATTTTATATTTATTATTATTTTATCGTATTAAAATATTCGGAAGTTCCGGAAGAACGATAGTTTTAGTTCTAGGCAGCGGGGTTCCTTTTCGGTCGGCATTACATCAGTGATTCCATAAGTGTTACTGATGTCTACGGGCCACGGTGACTTATTACCATCAGGCGAGTCATCTGCTCGTTTGTCAATTAGTATAATAAAAAAAATCCGCTCAATCATGAGATAGCTTATAGCCTACGCACGTCCCTAAATGTCGTACTTGACCCGATTTTGTTGTAACCTATACATCTGACAGTTTGACACCGTCATTCTTCATTTGGACCTGTTTGAGATGATCGTATTCCTTAGAAATCAACACGCGTTATATTTTAATTGAGAATGATGTTTGAACATATCCCGTGGCTAAAAATAGCTTCGGAGCTAATAGCTGAATAGTAAAATTGATGTCACTAATTATTTTGTTATTACATCGAAAAGTTATAGTGAAATAGTTATTGGATTCGTTGCTCCGTTCTTCACCAACAACGCTTCTAACCCTCGGGTGTTTAGCACGAACATGCTTGAATCATTGAGATTATTTAAGTTACATATTAACATAAAATATTGTCAAGCAGTAATAATGATATTTGGGTGTAAGGGCCTTCTCGGTTGCTTCAAATCAACTTTCACTATTCTTGGTGTACCATTGTGAACAACTGGTAATAGATCTCAGGGGACTAAACCACCCATCTTAATCCTGACTCGTCCTTAGTTCTGGTAAATGAACCTCTATAATTATATTACCAGCCCTTCTTCTTCATATTTAATGTCTCAGTTGCCAGTCAGGGTTAAAATTACTCATTACAGATTTTGTACTTGAATCACTGAAATGGTTAACCTGTATCAATTGTAGTGTTAAGAACCGGTATAATTGGGTTCTATGCCGACCACGCGTTGATGCCGTTGGTGTTTCGAATGTCCACGAGCGGCAATCACCACTGATAGCATTGGCCAGTCGCATTCTAAGTGCTTCAAGTTTCCGCTTTAATTTAACGGAAGCAAGAAAGAAGTTTGAAGTTTTACATTTAACTGCTCAATTCGAATTCAGTTACGTCTAACATCAAATACTAACATTACTTAATTAACTATGAAATAACAATTGGCAAATACAACAACCATCTGACATACTCTTATAAATAACTAACTCACTTCCCACATTAAATATTAATTGCATCATAAGTTCGCGTGGCGTTTCATCGACCACGAGGTCACTTCATATCTGCAAATGAAATTTACGATGCCGTAAATAATGCAACATATCGAATTACGAATTACATAACAATAATTTACTAATAACTTACTTTTTATTATAAAATTACAAACTAGATTACAATGGGCATTCTCTACCAGTCAATCCGGTTAATGTCAATTAATCAATCGATGTTTAGAAGTTGCGATAGCACTGCACAAGTATATTATATAGACATTTTTATATACATACATATATAAAAACAATGTACATAAATTATGTTCTTAGTAATACTCTTTTTGGTCATATTCTATTTGGAAGTATTTATCGATGGCCTAAATGTTAACAAGTCGTTAAGATAACTGGAGGTCAAAGATCCAGCTCAGCAGACGTACGTTAGCATTACACAGTTTTTAAAGTATGATGTCAAACTGTAATGAACAAATATCTATATAATTTGAGTGAATAAAAACATATTTAACGCTTTAACTAAGATAAAGCCATCGCACTCGCCATCAGCTTGGAAACTTCCACGGGAACAGATACATTTCCCGGGATGGAAAGTCTTATACTCGTATCTTGACACATAATATAAGTTCCAAATGTGCCAAGAATCATCTAAATCTGTTCAGTGGTTTAAGTACACGGCAGACGGACAAACAGACAAAAATTGAAACATTAAAATATAATCGACAACTCATAATAAAAATTTGGATATAAATCTGAATTCAGTTTACTAAACCGAAAACTATTTTGACTATAGACCAAATAACGAAGAACACAACATTAACCAAAATGATTTTTGTTTAGTTGAATTAAGTCTACTACACAGAATGAATCTGATTAAATTGGCTGAAGTTCTACATGACCTAAGTATATGAAGCAATCTTTACTTATATAAAGTTGTAACAGGACCAAATATGCACATTTTTTTGGTAACTGTAATGATTAGAATTTTTGTCTGTTTTCTTTTGATTCTTTTTAAATTCCTACTATTATTTTACACTCTCTCTATATGTATCTTGTTCAAATGTTCCATCGTTGATAACATACATTTTGTTCATCAACTCAAAATTCAAATGCATTTATGTTTCCTTTTTTGTTAATACAGAGTATTTTTCCTTAATATTAATTCATTAATTTTTATTGTGTATGTTTATATTAATTGTTTGTATTTCATAAAACGGTAACTAATATAAAAAAAATCCTTTGTTGACCTAAATAGGAATTGTTTTTGTTTTATATTATTTGTTATATTTGGAAGTTATAGTTTGAGTTATAATCTGGAATACCTTGCATATCTGAAATTGCATACCCGCGAAATAATCCAGAGCGAAGCGAAGATATATTTGAGAACTAGATACACATATATGTATTTGGTCGAACATTAGTTATGGCAGCATTAAATTAATTTAATTGAGTTATACATCAGAGCGATGGATTTATACTCCAATTCCTACTGGATGACACGTAGGTGATTTATTTTAGTAATTTATTTCGTGCGGCCGGGATGCATGACTGTATAAACTACACACGGTTGTTGCAACTCGTTTGTTACCAACGGTGGGTAGATCTGTGGGCGTATTTCACCTTGGGTACAGGTTTGGTCTCATGTAATCTCACGTAGTCCATATGATAGTGACTTTGCTGAGGGGTTCTCAGTTCCAATCCCGGTAGAGGTTGACATTTGTGACAAATAAATGTCGGTTCGCGAGTTGTGGGTGTTTATCCATTCTAATGTCCATTCCAACGGTAACAGGTAATTCTAATGTTTTTGTGTGTGCGTTTGTGTATGTGTGTGTGATCAATTATTATTATTATTGACAATTTACTATATGCTCTGTTGCAACCTTTATACAAAAGCAAAATAATGTTTTTAATTTTGACTCCCAAACGGCTTGTAACTCTTATTTTACGCCCTATATTGTTAATCAAATTTAAATATTAAAAAAACTTCTAATAACACTTAAAATAATGAAATCGATGATAACAATAATTTTTTGACTGTAACCGGTGTGGTTATGTCATCTAACAAATAAAATTTACAGTTCATTCCACGGTGAGATTATTATAAAGGTGTCAAGGTTAATCTATCAATTTGATATATTTATATTTATTTACCATAAAAGTTATCATTGTATGTTTACATATGCCTATATTACTCTGTTACATATATATATATATATAAAGCAATATAATATACTTGGATCACACTGTTACCTCAAAGATAACTACTTGATTAATATAAACTACAAATAATCCTAGGAAATTTTTGTAATGAATTCAATTAAAACGCATGGTTACATTTACGACGTGAAATTACAGTGCAATATATGTACATTACTTCGTAATCTCACAGATCAAACACAACTGATTCCATGGCGAAACAATAAAATGACAATGAAGTTTCTTTTTTGTTAATTTATATTAATAAAATTTGGAATTTGCCTCTGTCCCATGTCTAGGTATATAAATCGTGGCTTCGGCGGAATGAATACATACATACATCAAAAGTGGAGTGACATTTTCAAACATCTGGAACATCTCTCCTATTCTACTATTGGGAATAAGAACAAAGATCTACATTGTCAAACACTTGACGATTTCTATTTATTAAAAAAAAATTGAGAGCACTACTGCGACCATGGATTATTTAAACAATAGACCTGCTGTCCCGCTGACCACTTCGGACCTTCTCGGAAACGAGAAATATAGGATGATTCATAAATGTGCCATTTGTTTTGCTTAACCTTCACAGCTTGAGATTGACTAGTTCTCATTAACGTTCATGCCAAAAAATATATCGTCTGTGGGTGTGTAGGAATGCGATGTTTATTAATAACAAAAATATAATTGTCACCAATGTATCTTTTTATTATGTACTTTTTAACTTTAAATGTGTATTTTGAATGTATAATGTTTTTAGAGACACTTAATATTGCTACTTAGGGGAATTAAAATGAATTAGCCAAACATCCAATATTATTTTACGGACTCTACCAAAGATGAAAATCGAATTATAAAATATGTATTTCGGAAACAAAATTTTTTGATAGTGAAAACTCTGTAAAATCATGTAATTTTTCCACATCTTGTTTTTATCTAATAACTGAATATCATGTAAATACCAATTTGAAAACATAAATAAATAAATAATTATCTTTAGACTCACACGGTCTTTTATTTCCAACACCCCAATTGAGCTGTCGGTTCTTAGAAAAAAAATAAAACCTCTCAGTCCGCTCAACGGGAGATCAACCTGATGCTTGTCCATTAGTTAGTGATTCCGTGACGTTACACCGATTTTCGAACTTCAACACGTTTTAAATTTAAATACAACAAATATAATATGTGAATGACGGTAATAAGGCATTTCGTCGGTTTATAATTTAATTGAACTAGTCTAGTGTGCATTGTACGTTTATGTGGTATATAAAGTTATTCATAATAACATAAACGAAGTTGATTTCGCTTTTCTTAAAGTTATACTTCTTTTGGCACATTTGGAAAAATGGTAAAAGTGAATTTATACTATGCATGGGCACACCGTCAACTAAAATCAACACCACAAGTTCGCTACTAGTAATTCTTATAACTTTACAGTGCTGATATGCCAGCGAAAATTTTTTGTTGTTATTTTTGTTTTTACAAACAAAGACAAAGAAGTATAACTTCTTAGTCTTGTACATAAGTACACACACATTCGTTTTTAATTTATCTTTAAATTATGTCCTAAACAAGATACAGTCACCCAAGCTTGATCATCTCTCTTGGCGTTAAATTGCCAAAAATACGTTGTTTATATATTTATTCCCTTAAATTATCGTTATTATTAGACTGATTAATCAGATCTCCAAAACAAAATAATATTCATTACAACTGTAACGATTCATTTAAATCTCAACGCACGCTACATTTCGCGCCGCTAAATCATATCAAAGGATTTATTTTAACATTCATATAAATAAATCAACCTGTAGGGCGAGGCATTCAAAATTTCATCGTGTTATTTCCCGCCATGCGTTCGAAAAGGAGCCGAGGCGCTTTTTAAGTTTTTAGGGTTCAGCAAGTCTTGAACTTGAGTAGTGGCGGTTAAATTACTGTAACCTGTTAGCGTCACACGACTGGCCAGGGACTTATTGCGCCACGCTGACCAGCGTTCAGCGCCAGTACGAGTATAAATTAGTGCAAACGTTGGCGGCCAATTACAATTAAATAATGATGTTAAATTCATGTTAACTAAATAATGTCTGTTAAAAATATGTTTGTGAAATTCATATTCTCAGATTTCCTTCTTTTTTCTTTATTTGTGTGAATATTCTAGCAACAATTTTATTATAAAGTTTTCAAAACACGTAGTTACTGGTCGGAGTTAGTCTCGTAAAATAGTATATCGTTAAATCTTGTCGAACGTTTTACGACGTTAAAAAAAACCTGCGATACTCGAGGCGAGCTAACCTAACCTAACCTATCAATCGCGATGCAGGCAATTTAAGATTGAAGCCAATAATAATTTAATAATAAAATAAAAAAAAATAATGATTTAATTACCACACGGAACCCACTTTCCCGCAAATATTCTGACCGTGGCTGTTTTTTACCGGCCAGATTCTACTCAGACCTTAATAAATCTGTATCTTGTCGGTTTTAAGCAGTTGAGAATTAAGCTTCGGCATTATTTGTCCCCAAGATCCTTACAGACGGCTGTATTCCCCACTAAGTCGGTGTGTGCATAATGACTTCAGATATAAAATTTCGTTATGTTTACAACTATGTCGTTAAGATGTATTGGAGTTCCTTATATTGTTTGTTGAAAAATATATTATTTGTTTGTATATGGGTAGTTATTCGCCGTCTCATTTTTCTTAATGTTTTTTTCGATAAATCCACTCAGTGTGAGGCTGTATTTTATTTGCTGCCAGTACTCATAAGTGACAATAAATCTGTAAACTGCAATGAATAAGTCACAAAGTCCACAATACATTACGTCAATATTCGAATGTGTCGTTTCATAAGATGCGTTTAGAATCTCAGCATTACTGCACTTTTTTCAAATTCAAAATCATTTGATAATTTAGGTATTCTGTAAATACACTTGTGCACTTAATTTTTTGCGTCTACTGCCGTTTCAGAAAGGCACACACCTCAGCACATCTTTTAAAACAACACATGGTAATAAAAAAGTGCGTTTAAACCTATGTGAAACTGGTTTTTACATACACATACAAACATAAATACTATTTATTTTACACTCTGTTAATAACTGCACAATGTACAGCATTGGATACTGATGTTATAGCAAATTCATTATTCTCTCATATATTTAGAGAAGACAATTTAAATAATATTTGAAAATTGTAAAGAAATATACAAAACACAGATTACATATGATGTCTGGAGACCTTCAAAGTGAACGCTGAGCCACTTCCAGCAAAGTTTATTCTCTTCAATCATTAGCCGTCTCTACCCATCACTTGATAAATACAACGCGGAGATAAACCTGTGTCTCTGACGCACGGACAACCTATCTGTGTCATCACTGATTATTGATGATGTTCGGTCAAGCTATCTGATGTTCCAGCGCGAGTGATTCTAAAATTCCTCTGTTTAACTTACGATGGTAACACTGTAGAAACTGGAAAGGAATGGATGTAAGAAACATATTCATTAAACATCGGTTATTGCTACATTATTCTTTGTTTTAAGTATGCAGTTAGCGATTAAAACAACTAGTGGAACTAACTGCCAAGATTATATCGAAGGGCATAATAAGTCCCCATAATAAGTCGTTTCCAGTTTGGTGAAATGATAAGTTTTATTAAAGACCAACCCCATAACATATTTAAATTATGAAATCGTTCGAACGAGGAAATACATTCATCACGCAGTATATGGTCCGAATAAAGTTGTAACGATTCAAAAACAAATTTAAAAAACGATAAAAGACGATGTATTTTCTACTCAATACGTAATTTATTTACTCTGAAATCAATTTAAATGTAGCATCCATTATTATTAGGATAATTAATAGGACATGTCGGCGCCAAGACGGACATAAAAATTATGCTTTTAATATTTTCCTTAATTTCTATTCGTCAAAGCGATGTGAAAGCTCGAGAATCAAGACATATTATTATATCCTTAGAATAAGTCTATGAGATTTAGCGAGATTATTTACTACGGTTTACGACTTATAATAACAGGTCTGAGTATTGAATAAAATTTTATATTACTCAATTTAAATAATCGTTGGATGCTGTTAGTATTTTACTTCGTGTAATTATTGTCATTTCACTGTTGAATCCTAACTACTGCACGTCCGACTGACTAATTATATATTTATACAATGGAATTGAACTATCATAAATGAAAAATGTAGTTAAGAATATAAATATATAATACATAAATAAATTAATAATATTCAATTTGATTTCCTTAAACATATGCACATTTATGATTATTTTGAGTTATTAAAATGTCCTGAACTTTGTGCTTGGAGGGAAAGTTGATAATGTATGTTACATATTAAAATTTAAGGATTTTGTCATCCAATGGTTTAATTTTTTTTTTGTATAGTACATTACCAAAACTAATTTTAATTCTCAAAGTAGTTTTTAAAATAATTCCTTAATAATAAGTTTATACGCATCTTCAGCCATAACCAGCAAACCAAACTATTCCAAATTTAAAAAATTTCTCAAAAAGGACAAGGCTTCGAATTCAAATATTTTTTAGTAATATACTAAAGAGAGAGTGCGGCAAAAAAAATTGTTTGTATGTATGCGGAGGGTCATCTAGAAAATTCTTTTACTCTGAGAGGAGCGTCATTCCGAACGAACATAGGTGATATATCACGTAAATATAATAAATTAGAACCCGAACAAAGTCGGGGCGCCCGCTAGTGTTTTACAACTTAACATATATCTGATGAAAATGAGACATAGAATAATTAATAATAGGTTTTATATTCATTCGCGTGTCTGTCTGTTCGTCTATCACATCCGATAAATGAGATAATTGCTACACGTACCTATTAATTTATGAGCTAAAAGTTTTCAAAGCAATGTAACGCTACCTATAATTTATAGTGAAACCTATAAAAGAACTCTCAATGGTAGGTTAGGTAGTTCTGGTAACATCCAGTACGGAACCCCTTGCGACACAAGAAAGATTCGGATTTGACCGAATTCTACTACACTAATATTAGATACATAGGATTGTATACCAAAATGTATGTTTCAATGGTGCACGTCAAATAATTATTTAAATTGATAATGCATTCAAAAATGTAAACTTAAAGTACTTACTAAAAATACAATAAAACAATACTAAGTAGCACAGAAAGCGAATTATCAAATTTGTCCGTCAAAAGCGAGCGTTGTTAGCACTCAATAATCAGGAATGACTAATATTTTTTACTCCACGACCCTAAATAAAACATCAAAATGAAAAAAGTCGTCTGCGCGAAATCTGTAAAACTTGTTTCACGTCCTCGCAGTTGTTTCAAAACTTTCTTCCTATTGCGCGGGAATCTCTCTCTAAGATACCGCCATCTCTGTCTCGCTTACACGACGAGCCGGACAAAGGGTGTGCGGGAGAGAGACGAGTGATATGAAGACGTCACGCGGGGCGAAGGCGCGCGAGTGTTCTTGCACTTGTTTTATTCATTTTGTCCGCCATGTTTTTTTTTTGTTTTTGTTTTATTCTTTCATTCTCCTCGCTACGTCTTTGTTCGGGCGCGCAATCGTCTGCCCGGTAAGTTGGATAATTTCTTTATTCAGGGCCCACCCGACAATTTTCTGGGCTGCGTTATTATGTTATGAGCTTGATTTGTTTAATCATTTTATTACCGGCCGCATTGCGCATGCGCTATTGTACTCTTATTCGCTAGCGTTTCTTCTCTCGCGGTTTATTTAATTTGTTTAAGAGTTTGCAAAACGGTTTTATGTCAATGTTCCATTATTTTTTAAAAGCTATCAGCAATCTCAATAGTGTTAATATTATCTATTAGTTACTTTAGAATTAACGTCAGGACTATCTTATTTGCTTACCTGCATATCAAATTCAAATTCTAAATTATTTAATCGTTTAGCTATTCTGTAAATACACTTATGCAAGTCATTTTTTGCTTCTACAACCGTTTCGAAAATGTGTTTTACATTGAGGAGAAGAAACGACGAAAGAAACTCCTCAGCACATCTTTTATAACAACAATCAAATTCAAACCGTATTCGATAGATATCACTGAGGCACTTGTGCATGGATTTTTTTTTTTTATTTTTCTACCACTATGTACATGCTGCCTGCATCATGGCATTACAAATATATTTACTTTAATTATCTCCTACAGCTCTTTAAGAAAATATTTTAAATGAATATTCTTTTTTTCAACAACACGATCTCTTCCAACACTCGCTCCCATAATTTGCAAGAATGCCGGCGAACCAACAAACGGTTGGATGTAACGACCCAGGCTCGTCGCTTCACTTTTTTGGAGACCCCACTGTTAGACCTTGGCGCTGGGGCTGGGGAATGTATTGAATAGGCCAGGGTCAGAAGAGGACGTTGGAACAAAACCGGACCGCACGATTCAGTTTCCGTAAAAATATTTAATGTCGCGACAAATTGCATTATTGAGTTGTTTTAATGATACGAAAGGAACAAACGATTTTCGGTTTAACTGATACTAAATGGCAGTATACCCCAATTGTCTTTGAACTCGGCTTTAATCATATCTCTGTTTGAAGGAAGTTAGTTTAGATTAGTTTAGTTAGAATTAGTTCCCACGGAGACAAATCTGTTCTTTCCACGATAAAATACGGTAAGATTGAAAAGAAACAAATAAAATAACAACTAGCTATTTTTGACAGGAAACTAATGGAGAGTAAATAGTTTTGGAAAGGGTTTAAAATTATAGACATTTTATGTTATATCAATATTTTATATTTTTAATTTATTTGAATCTTTTATTGCAATTACCATATTCTTTACCTTGTAACATGTTTGTTAGCTAATAAAAATGCAGCAGTACCGTACATTGATACATATAAGATTACTAATATACATATAAGACTTCTTTAGGCAATCTTTCTAGTCTAAGCGATACGTACAAATCAAATGACAGCCTGAACACAGACACGGCCAAGCGCCGTTACCAAAGTATGAACAGTTAAAAAGCTAGTAAACAACTTGCGAAGCTTGAAATCACTGGTAGCCTAGAGGTGTCTCATGTTGTGTGGAAGAAACGAAAGAAGAAAAGGAGTGCTCGGTGAAGACAAACACGGTAAAAACATGCATACTATTAACGATCTCAAAGGTGTGTGACGGCTATCAATCCGCACTTGGTCAGCGGCACAGAGGATGTTCTTAACCCCTCGCTCTAGCCCGAGCCGCAATGTGACAATTATAGGTTGTAATCTATCTATACCAATAATAAAATTCTATTTGATCGCTTTCTGTACATGATGGATATATGAGATAAAATATTACTAACGGCATTCATTAACAGAATACAACACAAACCAATAGTTATAATTTTTGTCTGTTTATCTGTGCGATGTTCGCGTTAATCTTAAAAACGGCTTATCAGATTTCATTAACGGTTTTACTAATGTATTGCAGTAGACGTCACTTAGGATTTAAAGATCGTTTGATTTCCATCAATCCGTAAATAAAAAAGTTATAAATTAATTTAAAATAATGTTTATAATAATAATAATAAATAATACTTCTTAGGGTAAGGTGTAGTTTTTCCGAAGCGAAGCGAGGGCAGGTTGCTAGTTATGAATAAATTAAACGCTGGTTCTCTGATCGTACTTGAGGGGCAATAAGTCAGTGAAACTTTTGGATTTACAAAAGCGAGCGGCGGGGCCAGTCCTCAACAACCTATGTGATCGTTTCTCAACCATTTACATAAAAACATGCTCCTTATGTTTAAATTGAGTTAAAATATAAATAACGTTTACAATCCGCATTATATTTACTAGTAAATACAAACTGGGACCAGGGCGTTTTTATGGAAACAGTAAAATAGCTACATGTTTGTGTCTTGTATAGTGATTGTGTTTGCATTATAAATATATATATTCAAACAAGTCTATTTCAGATCCCTGACATAAAAGCGCCCAGGTGTCTTTGTATACGTTGCTTACTCCTTCAATCAAGTCTATCGAAATTTTTAGCTCGAACGTCGAAAAAATTTATTCGCGGAACTTGTCTGTAGATCGTGCGATAATAACTTTTGAAAAAATACTGCTTACAAACAGAATTTTACTGATTGAGATATATGAGATCGATGAAACGCGGATGCGTTGACCAAAAAGGTAATACCACATAGGACATAACATGTTACTCGTGAGCGTTAACTTAACGCTTTGTAAGGGCGTGTGCATAAAGTTTTGTCTACATATTCATTATCCCTTGGTAAGAAAACCGCCCGATGTTAAGTACTTACTACTTTTTACTTCGATATTTACTACTATCTTCGTAAGTATGCAACTATAACTCATTGGTATAACAATTAAATATTTCAGAGTTTTGGCCATCCATTGATCTGTACGAGATCCCCAAATGTCACTGCTGACCTGACCAATGACCCGCACGTGCTCTACGTTTGTGTCAGAGCGCTAACAACCTACCCTTCTGTCATTGCACCGATGATACCAGATTAAAATACAATTGTTGCATCAATCAAGCATGTGGACGAACTGGAAGACATTCAACCTAGACGCTATAATTGATTGATAAAGGCAGGAGGGCAAAATGAAGGCTTGGCGCATGTATGCATGTATTAAGTTGGCTGTCAAATGTGTTACAGTAACGCATTTGGAGACGATGAGCGTAATTTTTACAGTAAACTTGAAAATTGATCAAACGCGTGATCAAATCAATTATATAACAATTGCTTCTAGATTTTATGTATTGTTAATGACGGTACCTTAAGTGGCATTGTAGTCAATATATGAAAAAGAAATAAAAATTTCTTAAAATTTATATTAGTTAGTAAAAATATTATATTAACGTAAGCACAAATATATAACAATGTACAATAACATATACTAATTAATATTTTAAAATATCTGTGTTTAGTCATAAATTTAAAGCCGACCTACCGTGTCATCAAGTTTCTGACATTACAACAGTGGGGTCATTTCAACCCATGACGGGTCATAAATCAGCGTAGAACTACCGTCATAAAACTATTTCGACACGTGTCTTATTCGAGGTCGTAAATTTATTATTTTTAAGACTGTTATACAAGGCGCGTTATTTTTATGGACATTTTAATTTCGTGGATTGGCTCGTGCTTTTAAATTTGAATTGGTCGTTGTTGAGTTATGTACCCGATGACTAGTTAAGACGGCCATAATAATTAGTAGTTAGGATGTGATCAAGTTAAACACGAAAGAATTTTATTTTCGAATATAAACACAATAATGTACAATAGGGGCCAGAACCAGACTTAAAGAACTCCTCCACTTTTTAATAATAAATCGTAATTACTCTGTGCGCATGCGCAGTTTCCGGCGGCAACCCTATAACTGCAGGTGCCGAGCTCTAAATAATTATTATCTGACCTTTAAGACCCCATGAACTGTGTTTTTAATTATCCACCTCAAACCGCGACAACCTCCGTTTAGTAAACGTGATTACCAGACGCAGACAGTCAGTGCCGTGTGTCTGGTCCTGATAGGTCAGTGTTTATATTAACTTTATCATAGTTATTCGTAAAGGTTGTGTTTTAAGTTAAAAAAATGGTTTTGGTGTACAGTTGAAGTAAAGTAATCTAGTTTATATTATCAAACTTTTTCAAGAATAGCATTTTTAAACATAACATTGGCAGAACAAAGATTGAGCAGCCAACTAGAGTGGCATGAGTGAATAATATGGAATCAAGAAATAGGTCCATCCTCACTTAAGCTTCTAATTAACTTACAAAAGAGGCTAATCTGCTCGTCTGTTATCATAATACATGAAAAGTTTTAAATAATATTTTTTTCAGGGCGAAGTCTTCAAATATATCCGTTGTCTTTGAAACATCGGGTTATTTGGGACGTCAACCCATTAAAAACCCTAAGTGGCTGTCGCTTATGGACTTCCATAACCTTGAGTGAGTGAGTACCAAAATTTACCAAACGTGCCACAAAAATACACTTTAGTTTTTAGAAACATAATAGAACTGATTTTAAACCGTTTCAGAGGCTTCCAAACAGTCAATAAAACTCGAGAGTACTGTTGGCCACCAACCCCTACCGTACAATGCCGCTTTATACGCTCTACGTTTGAATACAAAAGGTCTCGTGACCTCCAGTAAGTTAAAGGGTTAAATGTTTTGTTCTCCAATTTACGATTATATAAAAACTATTTTATCTCCCATACCTGTTGCTTGTCAATGTATAAGGGAGCAATATACATATAAATAAAGCAAGCAATAAACCTAAAATGGACTTTGGGAGCTTTTTAATCCATATGGAGCGAAAATAAACAGCGCGGCTATTGTAAACAATCGCTGTGTACACCCACAAGATGTGTTGGGATGATGCGTTGATATATTTGTTAAAAAGTATATTTTGTAGAAATAACAAACTTCTAAAAATGCTATGCAATAATCCATCTTCGAGAAGAATTCCATTTTCAAACTGACATCTAATCTCCCATAGTTCTACTTTCGCCAAAAACGGTTTCAGGTATAGCAAACACAATTTGACTTTGATTAATTACTTAAAGTTTTTATTACGTTTCTCACTTTTAACAAACTTCCTAGACTATATTCTTTTTATTTACCTGAACCTACTTTATAATGCCTCAAATAATTAACAGAGCACGTTTTAGCATTAAAAATGAGTAAATAAACAATTAACTTACATCGTAAATAAATCATGGTTCAAAACATTCACGTTATGGTATTCAAGTTATTATGTTTCCCGAAAACCTAAGCAGACAGAGATTGGACTAGCTAACTAAATTATTAATTCGACCGCAGCAACAAATCGTGCCACTGTACACACTATATCGCTGGTCTGCGTTGACGCGTCGAGCGTGTGTTTACAAATAAATCATCCCGCACTTCCGCTCGCTCGGGCCGACAAACTCGGACGTGTGTACCGGGTTTAAGTTTTACTCTTCAGGTATATTAGAATCAGAAAGATATTACAATAGTTACATGTAAACGATGCAGGAATTGTAACGGAACTAGGAAAAGTGCTCCGTTGGCTCCTTCGTAATCGTGTCCAACCCAACGTCCCCTACACGTGTCTGGAAGGGGTCCAGAAGTCCAAGGAACGAGGGGTAATAGCGTTCTGTTCCCCTGTTTAGAGGTCGCTGGTCTTTATACCCAGCTTAATTCTTTTGTACTTGCTCGTCTACCTACCACCTCCATATCATAAAATACTATTTAACAAAATAGACAGCGAATTAGTTGTAGATGTGCTTCAGTTGCTAAGCTGAAGAGAGAATTAATACTTCCTTTTTGACTTGTAAAGTATCGTTTTTTTTTTATATTATCTATAGCCGACAAACGAGCAGACGAGCCATCTGATGGTAAGTGGTCACCGTCGCCCATGGACATCAAAAAGATCAAAGGTATTACTGATGCGTTGTCGACCAGGAAATGAGAAGAAGGTATGGAAGAAAGTTTTGGCTCTCAAGCCCCTAGTCGGAACACGACGAGTCGTTTGGCGGCTGACTCAAGCAGGAGGGTGGTAACTAGCCAGGAAGTTTTCACGAAAGGATAATAATTCCAATAGTAATATTAAAGACTTAATAATAATACTGATGATATAATCCTTACGTGAAACCCTACCACCAAGCATCCTGGCTTCTGTCGCCTCTTACGACACCCTGTTCTGCCAGCATGGCATTGGGGGGAGTATTCTAGGCCGCCCCAATCTCCTTGCAATTGCAGATGTGGGGCAGCGGCGACTTCCTATCTTATACTCCAAAATAGATAACCTAACAAATATGACAATTTCAACTAGCTCACTTAAAATATACAACAGGTACAGCGATAGACGCATGCTTGAAATTAGAATAGCATAAACTAATTTATTCTGCACAGTATCCTAAAAACCTTACTTAATCCTTATAAGGAACTCATATAATCCCGTACACTAGTTTTCTTTATAAGCCTATAAATAACTGTAAACACAGACGGGACACTATCTTCACATTACTCATAGCAATGGTACCAGTAGCTATCGTGTTGACCCGGCCGATAGCCCCGCGCACTGCAAACTGTATGAACCGCCAATAAAACGCTCTGTACTGGGTGCAGTTAGACTTCCTCACGGTTAAGTTCAGTGTAGCAATGATTGGGTATCGTAAATGTTAGTCGACGTAGCTACGAGTAACGTATCCTTCGGGCGTTTCACAGACATGTCAGTACCCTTAACGCCTCGCTACTAATCTGATATATCAGTCAGCTTTTTAGTTTATGACATGCCACTTAAAAAAATCGGCAGTGAAGCTCGTGGTAATAAATTCAAAACTCAATATTTTTTAAGCAAATAAATAAATACGTCAACTTTAAACTAAATGTGCCATAAAATAACATACTTTTTTCGGTGAAATAAGTGATCGTATCCTTACTTTACTTTAGAAAATCTACACGCATAAATAAAGTCGACAAATACAGCCAAGCGCCATCTAAATTTGTTCAGTGGTTTCCACTTAATACTGGCACAGATATTCAAACAGACTAAAAATATATTTTGTTCACTATATCGATATTAAATAATAATAAAATTTAAGTTGACTATCAACGCCATCTGGTTGCAAATGGCAATTTAGCCTTGGATAGTGTACTAGCTAAGAAATCGTGATGTTTGCCACCACCAATTCGGCTAATGTAGTTGCAGATTTAGCCCTGTTGCCTAATTAGAGCCTTGAATCCTAAGTTTGAAGTTTTGTAACGTCTACCAATACACATTTAGCCAGAGTTTTAGCAGATTTAACTTTTTAAGCCTTTGTTAGCCTGATAAGAGATTTTACTCATCGATTTTCAGTGATCTCACACGGTACTCACAAAACAAACTACCATAGCTGTCTACGTTTGGATCGGACCTTGATAATGCCAGAAAAGATGAACATTTGCTTCTATGTAAGACTCTGTGCGAAGGATCAACACATACCTACTGGTAAAAAGAACGAAAACTATCTAGACAAAGCTGGGGTATTCCCTAGTATACGATGGATATTGTTTTTGTCCTGTCAACGCTCTCTCCGAGCGCTCCTACAACGAACCATTGTAGACTATAATTTTAGATTGAAAGCTCGTCCCGGCCTGCGCCTGCGCTGCTTACGTCATGTTCAGCTTGATTGTGAGTTAGGGCACAATTTTGAACTCTCTTTGTTTATTTAAACACTAGGTTTTGCACATGAGCTTGTTTGAAAATAGCTTTTATTTATTCAGCGTTAATTATTTGTGTTTCCACAGTATTCTTTTTATTTTCACATATTCATAAGGGCTTATTAAGAGCTAAAGCATTAAAAAAATAGCATACGATACATGGCAAAGTTGTAATACGATATATAAAAATAATAGTCGAGGCTAGTTATTTAACGTAGATCATGTCGATTATTATACCAAATTATGACTTGTTGTCTTTATGGAAAACGTTAAGAAAAAACCTACAGACGTGAGAATTTTCTATAATTTTCACAAAGACGTGCAAAGTCTGGCAACTTGCATTTACTGAGCGTAGCGAGCTAAGTTTATGCGTTACCATAATTAAGTTTTTATTTTGTGTAAAAATATATTTTAAAGTAATTCCAAAAACATGATTTTTTCAAAAGCCAATTATTAAAAAAAAGACATGCTTTGCTACCATCTTATTAAAAGTAATTGGACGTAGCAAATAAAGAAGCAATACAGGAATAAAACTCGTCACACGGAATTCGAACACTTGTATAACCACCCTTAATTAAGCGCATTGTAAACAGATGAGCCAAGTTCCGACATTAAAACCGTTTTTATTTTAGAATGGACACGGTGTTTACTGTAATATATTTATATGTATATAATTGTAGCCGGTATAAAACTTGAATGAGTCGTAAAAACCCGGTTGCTCTGCTAGGGTTATTTTTTATTGAGATACAGGGTTTAACGACCGGAGGACAGCCCTTCCAGGCTTCTGACCTTTAATGTTAACAAATATCCAAATAACGTAAATATCCTGGGAAATCTATTTTCGAGTATCATTATTACTTAAAAGTGTGAATCGTAGGTACCTTAAGAAATAACACGATATTTTTTCTGACCTTTATTTTTCAAACGAAAACAAGTAATAAAACGAAAATGTTTTCAAACTTTCCTGTTTGAAATAAATTAATGAGTAAGAAAAAATATTGTGTAAGCTCTTCGATAATTACATCATAATATACTAGATAATTTCAACATAAATGCATGTCTTCCAAATTTAATGACTGTTTTAAATATTGTTTAGTTTCTTATTATAACAGTAAGAATTTTTTTCACTTTCGTTCTTTGAAATTGCCAACAACCAGTCGAGTCACGTGATGGTAAATGGTCCCCGACCATTAATATTTGTGACACCAAAAGTATTACCGAGGCCTTGAAAAACAACGTCGTGGGGAAACTATCATCCCTTCGAGTTTAGTATAGTATCCTCAAACTGGTCTATGAAGTTGATCAGCATTTGAGCAATGTGGTCTATACTCGTTACATATAGAGGGTAGACCGGAGGCCAGTAATGGAAAAGTTATGGGTGGTGTTGATGTAATAAACTGAAAACCACATAGCCGACTTTGTTGTAGCTCTACCTACCGAGCAAGGGCTCCCGGGTACAATTTCGACAGAGGTGATTTTTATGTGACAGATAAATGTTTGTTTTCCAATCATTGATGTTTGTAATGTCATATTTATGTATGTCTACGCCACATGCCACACAGGGAACAGAATTGTCATATATTGATTTAAAAGATGCGCAGGAGTTTCTTGCGCCGTTTCTTTTTCACGTTGTTAAAGCACCTTGCCGTAATAGTAGTAGAAAAAAAAATAACACGCTTATAGGTTTACAAAATACCTAAGTTAATAAATGATTTTAAATCTCCTATGATAGATAAATTAGTTCTCGTATCATGAATGTTTGTAATGTCGTGTGTATGTCTATGCCAATGACAATATTGAGAATCCTAATGCAAAAGTCTTTATTTACTAAAACCCTTACACCACTAACTCGATTTGGACTTGGCCGGTTGTCATGGAATATTAAATTTATTTTTATTTCAGAAAATTGAACGATTTCTTCGCCCACGTAACACGTACCTT
>DWPT01000084.1:0-32464 GCA_018251895.1 Agathymus mariae mariae
TAAGATTTCATTGACAGCTATATTTTCACATGTCAATCAAAATGAACCTGATTACAAAATTAAATTCAAAGTAATTAATATACAAGGCAATTACAGGTTAGTGGGTAGTAATATTTGCTGTGTTAAATATATTAACTATTTTCTCACGAGACACACGAAACCCGTAATAAGTCAGTATCAAAATAATTTGTTCTGGCTGAGTTCTAAAAATACACTAATGCATTGGTCTCCACGACTATCCAACACCCGAGTGTTAATATACCTGCTCAACGGCGAAGCACTAAGCATTTGAATCGATGCTTCGGCATGAGGAATGCTTACGAGTTCCGAAGTTCCTACACAGTGCTGTACTGGACAGTTGCGCGTGGTTGTACGCGAATTTCAAGATCCGCATATACATGTCACAAGTAAATTCAAACATTTAAACTCAGTCTTTGAAAATATATATTAATATACATCTTATAATTTCAATTGTTACCGTCCGATCCGACCGGTTCGATTCGGTTGAATGTCCACATTTTGACATTGAAATTCGTTAAAGCTCTGCAGACTCGTGGTGATCATCGTACATCCGCCATGTGGCGCGAAGTCGACTACATCACGACGCCCCAAGCACGTATCTCTATATCGCAATGCGTAAGCATGTCGTGAGCGCACAAGTCGATCAGCTGCAACAACCACGTAAGTCACATCTGACGTATCGCACGGAACATCTGTGCGTTGTCGGTTAAGAAACAAACAGCGGGCAAGCGGCGAGCCCACGCCGAGCGGCGGGCGGTCTTTATCTAGTGTGAATGCAATGACCATTGCAGCGTGTGGACAGTTTGAACGGAACCAGAACATAAGCAACGCGTACTATTTGATACGACGATCGGTATGGCAAGCTCGTCTGAAGTAACAGCGTATTCATTATAGTATTAATGAAGTCTTGGAAGCCGGTTCTTTTGTTTAACGCTAGGAAATGCATCTTCGCATCGTACTCTATTTGGCAAAGTACAGGAGACTCATCGGCAATGCCTATATATTCATTAAAGACTACACTCATTATGAAGCGCCTAGGATTCGCTTTCGCATATTATTCACCATAGAATTCCGAGTGTAAACAGTTTTACGATATCAGACAGTATTATGGTCCTTCAGAAGATTTAAATAACCATAACCGTATTAGTTGTTGATAACGAAGAGTAGAAGAAACTATCGTCTAAAGACTAATCTCTAACCCACAAAGGAAGATCACTCTCAGGTGGCCGATAGTATATTGCAGTTTGAATTACCAAAAAGAGAACTGAGTCATACAGTCGTACAACCCAAGGTGGCAGAACGCTATAATAGAGTCGTCACATAGCTTTCCAAGTTCTAGGAGACTTAATGTCTGTTAAGTAATAATAATAACAAGATACATCCATATCACAGATACAGTTAAGAAATTTCATGTACCCAAAAACCAGGACACGTAATCACATTTGTAAACTCACTCGTAGCCCCCACATAATCCCATATTAACCAAACATGCGTACTAGGCTAACATGGGTACTAAGTACATCGGATAACCGATATTCATTCAGCTGCATGTGAACAAGGATCTCGTCCGCGATACATCATGTTTATGTAGATGCGCGTGGGCGTCTGTTCTGGGTATTAGCAAATCTGATATTGGTTTTCTGCGTGTTGAAATAGTGCAAGCAATCGGTTTTGTTGTAAATCTTTACTGTGCAATATGTTTGTAATGGCGGCGTTCTGCACTTATTTTTATGAATGTGTACCTATAATATGTATTATCAATATGAAAGAAAACGGCAATTTAAATACAACATTTGTTCGTCAACGGAAGCATCGGATATAAATTAATTTAACAGATTTTGTTACAAGTTGGCAAAACTATAATAAAGAACCGGTTAAATCTGAAAAAAAGCTATAACCAAAACTCGGACGTATTTCAAGTTGTTCGATACTATCAACAGTATTTTAATATTATTCACCTAAGTGGTAACGCATGCCCGCATACTCACGTTAGGTGTAATATTGTGTCATTACTCATTACATAACACAAGGTCACCGACCCGCGAACTGACACAATAGCTGAATAACTATTATGTGAAAATTGTTCGAGCAGATATTATTTTAATTTTAACATATGTCAATACACAATCAATACGGTGAATTTGTATATAATATAGTTTCGCTTAAATTTTGCAATAATTCTGAGATGTTGCCAGATAGGCAGGTATATTAATTGAATTAATAATTAAATTTAATTATATTGAAGGGCTATGTCTGTGGTAATGTGATTTCAAATTCGCATTTTTCTCGTGCAAAAAATACATGCACCTTCGGAAGATTTTAGACTGTTGTACTCCAGTGTACAATAATCTGACGGTGTAAATAAAAACTGTAGTATTACACGGAACAAGATTTGTAACCTAGTATGCGTATTTTCGCCTTTACTCACACAGTCAACAAGAAACTATTTTCTTTTCATTAAATATTTCTTCGTGGTATCTGGGCCAGCTTTGAAATTTTCATGTCGAATGTGTCAGCTTTCACAGGGTAAAGCTGTGCCATCGTTTTGCTTCACAATAAATACAAAGGCAAAACACAAATTCTGATTCATAACCGGACTGATCAATCATCACTAGCCGAGGTACCGTATAATGAGGCGCCGAACCTCTCATTTGTTCATGCAATTATTGCTTGATTAATTGAATTTAACTGTTTTACGAACCCCGAAGTGCGTCATAGCGGATGGCCCATACTACACTGCGCAATCGAACTTTACGGTCCCAGTCGTAGCCCGAGGACACGTCTCCGTTCAGCAAGCCACAAGCATACGACCAACCCATCGATCACAACCTCCGAAGATACCACATAACGAGGCGCAAGTCCTTTCGTTTGTTGGCGTAATTATTTGACGCAACACTTTCACGCTCCATACACGCGGCACGATTAAGACCGATCGACGCAGTGGCACTACTAATTGACACTATCCGCAAGTCATCTCTAACAGGTCGTCTTATTTGTCTATGCAAGGCCCCAATAAGCTGCAAGACCATACAAAGTTTTCTTAGATTCGAACACAGCGAGTCAACTTAACCTGTTCACGCATAAGGATATAGAGAGGTAATGTTACTTACATTTTATATCTTTAAAACATGCTGTTTTATGAGACTCCTTTTTATTTTAAAGTGGTAATAAAAATTACAAATGAAAATTTATAGCTAACGACATTTGATTGTTGTCTTCAATAAGTTGATTATACTATAAAATGTAATACGGAAGTGCTCGAATAATATTGTCACCAGCGTACACTAATCCCAAGTGCCGACGGCGCGGTCGAGCACCGTAACTTAGTCGATCTCTCATGATTGACATACGCCCACTTCGGCCTATGAGTTCTTCCCGTGGCACTTAAATACCCTAAATATATATGAAAAAAATAAATGACTGTTAATCCAATTTGTTTAAACTGACTCTATCAAACATTGAAATTGTATTGCACAATCGCAGTATCCAAACGCAATCATTTCCAATCTATACGCAAACAGGAAAGTGGCAATTTTCGTTCAATGTTTACAGATGCCATCAACACCGCGTGGAAAATGCGCAAACAGGAAGGCCGTTAATCGAATTTGTTAAAGTAGGTCTCGCGCAGGTAATAATCGCGATGATACCTAATCTGCAGCTCTAACGAGTTCCCGCAAGGGGTTTCTAAACGGGCCACGGTAATTATTAATTATATGACTTAAGACCTATGCAATTTATTTCGACATTCAAATTGCGCACACAATTTACGTCTTCATCTGCTATCGCACTATCTAATACAACCACGGCGCTTATAAGGTAAGATCACCATCTGTTGTCACGTGTTAATAGCGATTTGTTCTATAACCAACATGAGTTATTATGCCATATGTCTGAAACCCCCAACGGTTTTTGGTATCTATACATTTTGAAATAAAGTTTAATATTGTATGTTAGACATCTTATATTGAAGTGTCAGCAACTACTCGGTTGCCTATTACAGCTAATCCGGAGGCTTGCAAGTGGCAACTTTACTTCACGGCTGATTGATAGATAGAGTGACGCAGGCAGGACCAGGTGCTCTTGAGGTTTCTAGAGAAACTTCATTCGATTACATAATGGATATTTTTTCTAAACACCGCATGCGATTAAACTTAAATAAAAAAAAATGTATACAACAAAAAAAAATTAAATTGGTATCGTTAAATTTGTAGATCAAAGTTATTCTTAAATACAAATCCTATTTTATCAACAAACCCAATAATCTATACTAATATTATGAAGAGCGAGTGCGATTTTTGTGCGTTTGCGTATGACAGAAATCTTCAGGACCACAGAAACTATTCCAAAAATTGTTTTACCATTTGAAAGGTACAATATCTCAGATGGTTATAGGCTATATAGTATGAAACGAATTCTGGATATCTGTGTGAATGCAATAATCCGAATAGACACGATATGAGATTTTATACGGTTTTTATCTAAAGACATACTGACTCAAGAAAAAGGTTTAAACATAGGATATTCGAAGAAATTTATAACACGCCTGATAAAACTGAGGGTTCAATTATTATTTGTTGACGTAAAACAAATTATCCTTACGTGAAGCGAGGATATGTTACAGTAATATATATATATATGTGTGTTTGAAACTATTAAAACAACTTGTCCTACAAAAGTACATAAATAAGGCCGTGTAACAGACCTAAGAACTTAACATGTCCAATAACGATGCATTGGCAATGTACCTACGATATGTGTGTATATGAAATAGTTTACACTGTACGGTCCCGATAATTATAGAAATACAAAATGTCAAACAGTGAAGCGAAAATATTTAGATAATAGAAAGCACATGCCCGATGTTAAACGATCGTCGGTTGCGAGAACAATTATCGCTGGTTTTGGACTGGAGCGTATGCGAAAAAATATAATTCTTAATTGAAACTTCTGAAGAACTAATAAAAGTAACATCACATAATTACAAAATTAAAAATGCCGCTTACTGACGGGATCCTATAAATTCAATTAACAAAATGTTTAATACCGTAATATAACATTTAAATAAATATATCTAGAAATATTTAAAATAAAAATTGTTTTTTTTTTTTTTTTTGTTAATTATTATCGGTTAAATATTGAGTTATGTAAAAAAGCGAAATTATTAAGCAAACAATAACATGATTTAGATATCAAATTTTAGCTTTAATTTGACATTACAAGATTGACACCTGTCAGTTAGTATCTGATTTAATTAAACACCGTAAATATGAAAATGTTAAAGAAAGTAAATACGAAAATGTTAAAGAGAAATTCAGTCTAATTTTGTTGGTTTGTGAGTATGCGGAGGGTACTCTTCAGCACCACGTTACTTGAATGTTACTTTTATCATTAAAAAAATACATTATTTTGGATAGATTATGATAAATATCCGTTTTATGACTCACTAACATCAATTTGACTACTCTGAAATTTTTTGTCTGTCTTTATGTCCAGTTGTAACTCAAGAACGGCTTGACGGAGCATAATGAAAATTGGTTTATAGTGAGTACACGTGATTGCGCAGATGATGAAAGTTTGAATAACTAAATATATATATGTATATATATATATATATATATAATTGCCCAGCCCGGACAACGCCGTAGTGGTCCGCTAGTGAATAATATAAATGTGCTGTAACTACTTTACAAAGACGTTGACTAATCTGATTTGTTTTAACAATCTGAACTAATTATGTTTGCTGTACACCAAAACAGGAAACGTGGCTCCGTAGACCTGCTGCGGTAGCTGTGCACTTCGTGTAAACGGTTGAACAAAACGCTGTCAATAATTGAGAAAATACCTTACTTTTAAACCGACAGAATCCAGTGGAAAATTTTTTGTTTATTTGCCGACACGCCGCTTTGAATTTTCTTTATTTCCGATAGCTGCTTACGAAAAATATGATTTCTAAAGTGTTTCACTTCAGTTTTTTTACGCTTTATAAATTTTTTACCGTGTAAAAGGAATTGTAAAGGAATCAAAATTAATAATTTAGTTGTTTATACGATGCTGGTAACGACTGGTATCGACTTCATTTACTTAAGCAAAATCAAACAGCTGATACAAGCTGTTTTTACAAATCGTTTTGCTAGACAAAACGCATATATTCCACGTTTCGGTAAGTTTACGGCGCAAAAACGGCCGCATTCGCCGTTCTGATTTACCGCACAGTATAAAAATACAGGAAATACTGACACGTTTTTATTGCTCCAATATACATACGTGAAAGTCGTCCGGCGTTTTTCACTTACACCTTTGGAAAGTGGGTCGGACGAACGCGTCAGATGTCGTGCCTTTTACCCTACACGGTCGCGACAATTTCCTATCTATAATGGCACTATTTAAGTTTCTATTTATGAGAAAAATACGCGTCTCGAGCAAAATATCAGAGCGAAAAGATTAGGCCGAAGGTTGGTCGGGTGATTTTATTTTAGTACATAAAAATAAGGTATTATTTGACAACAATCCCATCTTAGAATAATTAATTAACATGTCAAGACCATGGTTCAGTTCTTTTTCGTCGCGTTCATATATTAAACGTTGCAGTCAGCTGTCTTAAGTAACGCAACATACAGGAGCTTGTAGAATTTTGCTTAAATATATAAAATTTGTTACGCAGATGATCGACTGTCACTGTACCGCTAATATAAAGTGCATTAACGGTAGTGTTTAGTACGTTTTATCGTCGCTCTAGCCATATTAGTGACGGCCCTGCCTTCCGAACGCTCCGGGTTCCATGAACGATCGCGGCAGATGGTTCGGTTCTATTTTGTATGTTAGCTGTTTCTAGTGTCTAAACTGTATAAGTTTCAAGAATAATCTTTAGGTAGACATATATATTTGGCATAACGATTTGGCTAGTTAAGTATATAACCTAATTCGCGCTCCGCCAGAATTCAACAATCTTGAATTTTACCAAGAACTATTGTATATTATCCATAACGTATCAACTTTTTACTAATAGTATCACACAGGATACGACTGTACTCATATTATTTTGAACTTTATATTCTCAGTCATAGATCGGCCGCGACAGGTTGTTAGAACGTGCAACAACACGGACCGCCACCAAACAGACAGTGGTGGTCCTAAATTTTGTTCGATCATAAATTCGTAATGTGAATTTTGTTTACAAATTTATCCGTTAAGCGGTTTATAGCACGCTAGATAACCGTTACTTGGGAGTAATTTGCAGTAAATATTGTTATACGAATATTCGTTTAAAGATAGACCATATAGTCTATTGTAATTTTATTTTTACTCACGCGATATAAACTATTTGCTTTCCGATTGGTTCGCGCGTGAATTTATTTGTTTGATTATGATAAAGTTTCTTTTTTTCACTTATTTAATACAATGGTTGACTGTAGTATCTATCACCTAATGGTAATTATGGTAATTAACGATGTAGAAAACGCATACAATTCCTACCGCAGACATGTTTCTTCTCGTAATTGAGTATATTCGTAGAGTATTCCACGTGCTCCCATTATTGGTGGAAAAGTTAGTGACCAACATAAGTGTCGAATTCTCGTAGTCCTGTATGGCAAATCCAGGAGTGCCGCTAAGGCGTTGTCAGCCAAGAACGGGAGGAGAAGACGAAGTGATGGGCCGTTTGTTAAGACGCTGTAGGAACGCTATTGAGTCAAATTCGTTCTACAATTTACATGATAGAGATAAAATATACAGTGTAAACTGTACAATAGAAAAACGCCAAGTAACCGTTGGTGTTGATGGAACCTCGTTTTAAACCTCGGTGTACGATGACAGGAATTGATCTCAGGTATTAAATTAAGCAGTTCTTCAAAACATTCCTAAATATACATACGATAGAAAACGCACAGAGAGCCCATATATAACTTTGCAACTCTTATGATTTTGGTTTCAAACTCTCTTTGAGTTTAGGGTATGCGCTCGGCGTGGCATTTCATAAATCAGTGTTGCTTTGGCACTTAATATCACAACTTGTGTTTTAAGACGAAGTGTTACACTGAACTGGCAAATCATAAATGATTTAGTAAATATTCTTATTTGGTCTAAAATAATTGACTGAGGTACATTGTCCACTTAACATAAAAAAAGATAAGAAATCTTTCTTCTATTAATATTTTGTAATTTCGACTATTATAATATGTACATATAATTATGTTCATAATAAAATGCCGTACATGAATTAAATGTAACAGAATTTATTCGTTTTTGATTTAGTTACGTGATATACTCAAACTAATGCTCCAGTTTTGAAATATGATTCGATTAAGATTAAGCTCTGATAATAATAATAGGTACATTTCCTTAGGTTTAATTTGGATGTTTAAGCTCTATGTTATGCAATTAAAAACCAATGACATTTCGATGTAAGAACATTGTACCTTCAAATCTCATGGCTGGATCCTGTCAGAATGAATTTCATCTCAAAGACTAAATAACATTTAACGAAGTACGAAAACTATATGGAGAATCTTGACATATGCGTATTTTGCCCGACGAAATAGGAGATATTTCATAGGAAACACACAATAAGACGGACCGTTTCTAATTAACGCAGTCAACTTTATTTTAAAGCAAACAAGTTCGCAAGTACTTTATTTGTATGTATTGACATCGAATCAATGTTTCATCGCGACTCAACGTCTACAACGTAACGAGTCATCTCGCATCACCCATCGATACATGGATGGGTCGTAAAAATAAAAACCATTGTTTGAGGGTTCATTGGCACACACGTGATTCACGGCGAACGACTGCGGGCATTTGTCTTCAATTGAATATTGAATAGCGGAGGCATACAAAAAACTTAACTGATCATCGCTTTACATTATTACCAATGCTCTTACTGTTATTGCTGTTTTTATAATGTGCTCTATGTAGCGCCAGGGAAGAGGCACTATATTTTTTATTATTATTCGTTATTGTTTAAAGTATATTTTTAAAATATATTTAGTTTATTACGACATTTACCTTACATATTTATTTTTATCACTGAAGTAATTGAAAATATTTCTATATCTTGTTAAAATTACAAACATGTGACATGATTTATTTTAATAAATCTAGATATTTTATGGTTACACTTTACAGATAACGAATGCCTATTAATTGAATGGTAGACCAGACCAGACGACTGTACCTCATCATCTGTCCACATGGATGCACCCAGAACAAGGGAGGTTGGTTTTAGACTTGAGTACGAAGTCCTTTAAAACTCCAACTTCTAGCAAAGTTAGCTCTCATACTTAACAAATACCACCTTTACAATAAGCTTCTCATGAATTCTAATTGCCGTTTCGTTTCTCGTTAAAGGTTGCCAACAGGTTTGCGTATAATCTTCAACTTGTATTGTACAGTTAAGTGTTTCAAGGTTGGATCCGTGATAGTGACACACGGTCGACTAAATTGTTGGATATAGTATGTGTAGGACTCAAATATCTAGCAAGCAATAGCGATCGATATTCACAATGCAATGCAACACCAATTTACTCGTATATATTTTATCCTATTAAACAGATTATGATTCTGATTTTAAATAAAGGCTCGATGAAGATGAACCGAAATTGTTATTGCGATCTTATAAAACCCAACGTAACAATTATTAGTTAAATATATAATTACATAAGTACATTATTATAATTTGCATAAATGAAAAAACACATTGTGAGAAAACCTGTAAATATATATGGGAGTTCTCGACAATCTTCTCGAGATTTGTGAAGTCCTCCGATCCGAATTTGGCCACCGTGGACCATACGTATACCTATTATTTGATTTTATTAGTAATTTTTCTACTAACATAATTATTAACTACAAAATAACATTATTAGCACATCCTATTCTTTGTTTAAAAATAACTTTCGCCATACGAAAATCAGACAAGCGTATAAATTACCCCATGCGTCCTTTACTCAATACGTGTACAACGTGGACTGTACAAATGTTTACTTAGGGTGCAAATATTTACTTTAGCGGGCATTAGTCCCTTTGTGCGGCGTAGCTCGCAGGTACGCTACCAATTACGTCAGAGGGTAAACATTCCTGATTGTCTCATTTGTGGAGTATTGGACGCTTGAGTTGTGTCCACAATTAATTTTAGAATAGGTACATACATAGGTTGATTGCGTATGAAACTCAAGTTTTATATATTACACACCATTTCTAGTTATTCGATGCAAAAATAAATATTGCGTTAAAAAAATATAAACGACTTTGCACAACTGATAATTCTGCCTGTAATTATAACTTTATATAATATTTTAAATACTTTAGTTAGATATTGTTTATTTATGTAATCAATTAACTTTAACCGACAAAATATATCAATTGAATCTACAAAAAAATATCATTATTAACTATAGCCCAAGTATGACGAAGTGTACTAAAACTTAGTGAATAAACACCGTAGCAAGCTCGTCGACCGCGACACCCGCGTGTCCGAGACAAACAATGGGAAGAGCCGTCACGACGCGAACCGCCGGCGATTATACATTGACCGCTGCACTGTACGAGCAGTAAAATCGAGGTGTGAAATACTTCGACTAGGAAATTACTTACATACGGAACTGGCGTATGGTAATTATATGATAATCAAGCGGCAGACAGATTACAATGGTACGTGAGGCGAGTGGCATCGCAACCTAGAACGTCGGCAACTTACTGCGGTTTAACTAAATCTCACATCGCTTTAAGTCATATTAGTACCATGTAAATAGATTTATTGAAACTGAAATACCTAAAATGAAAGTTGTTCGAAAGATTAAATTTTCAACAATCAAAAAAAAAAAGTACGTAAGCTTTTAACATTAAAATATAATACTAAACGTGCCGAAGAGGGCTACGGTGCGTTTCATAGCCGATTTTCCTGTCTAAGTATCAGAAGAGTTCCTTACACGTCGAGATGGTGTAATGACTAACGAGTATTAATGTTGAACGCCGGTACAGATCGAGGTGTGAAACATCGCGGCCGAGTCGCTAATGTGCCGTGAAATGTCTGATAAATATGCAACATTCCTTGTTAACCGGGACGTTACTATTCGTTCTGTTTAACTAGCGCATTTTATACATTGTTTACTGGAGCAGTTAACTCGCGTTAATTTGTATACGATTTACGTTTCAAAACAATACTTGAAGATTTACGCTTATCCAAAGATCTTATATCGAACGAAAGTCTACGAGAAGGGTTTCTTTTGTTGATTGGTTGATATACTATTTTGTTGCTTACTACTTTGTGACTTTTGAACTACTTTCAAAATAACGTTCAGATCTTTCAATGCCCCGACTTTAATTTCGTTTCTATAACAGAATATTGCCAGAATGTCGTCTATTCCCATTCTGCGATAACCACCCAAACATTCCGCATGTTTACCACGTCCAATGTCGTCGTAATAAAGTCACAGGAGCAAATTATTACACACAACAACAGAGAGAAAGCCGACGCACGTCAATGTGACACAATCGCTGGACGGGCATAAATCACACGGGCGAGCGGTAGATACCACACTCGATCTATTGTTTCATACTCCTATCTGTCCATCACGCGTTTCGATCGCTGAACACAATGGAAAGACAGACGGACGCATGTTAATTGAAATTTGAAATCTGTGAGATGCCATCGTATTCATGAAAGTGGTTGGTTTGTACGCGTTAAAAAGCCGTTGATGGGTATCAATTTTTATTACCTCTTATCTTGAGTGCTAATACCAGTCCAGAAGACGTCTTAATTGCATAATAGAGCCTGAAAGCCGAAACGAGCAGAAATAGTTGATTAACTTTGAGAAAATTTTGTTCTCTGTTGTTTTAACATTCTAATCGTTACCAAAACCGCCGACCTACCCAGGCTTGATGGTGTAGACGATGCAATTAAGCATCACAATTTACCTGTTGTTTCTTGTTTAAAGGTGACGTAACCATTCAAATTAATATATTTTTACAAACCACTTTACTCATTTTAAAGCCATTAAGCCACGTTAAATATAACTAGATTATGTTACGAATATTTTTTGACTATAGTATGCAGTAAAACGACCCAAACTCATCCTTCGCGCCGAATTAGGGAAGCCGTCTGTAAGATGAACTGGACTTGACTAACATGTTCTGACGCTAAACGGTCACGACCAAGGGACTCGTTGCAACTTTAACTTAACGAGAGAAGTTAGTAACAAGCTCCGCGTAAGTTTTAAGTTTTTATTGTATTTGGAAGATATATAAATATATTTACACAAAAAATTATAACAAAAACGTTATACAATAAAATATTTTATTTTTATATTGTGTTTCTCTTTAATAAGTACACATAAAATGATAGCATAACATTGTTACTCTTAAAATAATTGCAATCTGTGTTTAGCCATAATTTAAAGAGCATTTAGCAATAAAATTTATTATGTCTACATTTAAACGAGTCGATATTTATGTAACAACCATCGGTCAGCCAAATAAATAAAGTAAATCAAACATTATGTCCAATGTGCCTTACCTTTATTTCATTAACATAATTTCAAATTCTTTTGTATATAAGTATATTTACTTTTCTTGCGTCAACTGACACTAACGAATCACGACGTAACGAAGATATGAGATGGTCGTAATACTTTATATGTGATATATTACAAACATTTTTTCCTTCGAATAATATCATACCCACTACATATATTATCGCCTAAGGTAGGTTTAACGTCATATGTATCTGATCTGACTGACATAATCTGTACCTTGCTCAAACACTTCATTCACACGGAAGCAGTAAACTGGCATACCATCATCAATTGTCAGATGGACATCTGAAACCAACTTAAAAAAATACTACATATTAATTAATATGTGAACATATTAATGATAAAGACCGACGGCATAACGTGTCTCCACGAATACATAAATCTTTACATAACATTACCTAACTCACACAAACGTCAAACAAACACACACACACAGACACACACAAACACACACACAGAAACGTCGTATGCTTTATAAAACACAAAAGTTATAAAAACATATTACTAATCAGACAATTTTAACCGCGTGTCCTGATTTCCATGAATTAAGTAATCTATTTCATCATTTGACGCTCCGCTCCCGTAAAATTATGTTTTTCGCTGCATAAATACTATACTATTGTAGACCGCACGCGGATGCGTAGTTCTATATTAACCGTTATGTTTGTAACAACAGTGTCGTGTTTGGCACGGACGCGGCTAATCACGGGCGAGGTAATTTCCTTTATTGTGTGCGTGAGGGACAATTGAAAATAACCGCGACCACACGGGTTGTGCGGTTGCATGTCACAATTTGTACATCGTGCAACGGACAGATTGGCTTTTTACAATATTTTGTTGCAGTCCGTTACTAGGCACGATTATTACTCCAAAACTAAAATATTTACATGTTCTACCCCGTTGTTCTAGTGTAGTAACTAACAGTTTTGCTTTGATAGTAATTTCTTAGTTTTGCATTAATTTGACTGATTTCAACCAAGTCCAAAATAAAGTTTTTATAATAATTTAGTTAACTGAACTCTATATCGGCTGTTGGTGATTTGAACGTCGCACGCATTCAGCTAAGAACCCTGCACGCATAGAATTTTCAATTACATTGTTTTTTCTCTTTATTTACATATGTATCTGCGAAATAATACAGGGTTTATAACAGTCTATAACTGTCGCTCTGATGGACTCGAGACTCTCTTATCCATATACGACGTTCAAGACCATGTTGCACTACATTGGGCAAGAGCGGACTTCAGACTCCTTTTATGGACAACACTTAGGTAAAGAATATTTTCTTTCACGAAAGAAAGTTATAAAATTCTAATATGCACATTATTTTGAAAAACAAAAGGTAAGTGCTCACTCAGGACCTCAGGATCAGAATTCAGGGCTTTGAGGAAGAGGCTAGACACTAGGTTACCACTCAAACACTAAAATAATCTCTGACCGAATGAAAATAACGGTGGGTTTCCTGCGACGTCCAAACAGGCGCAGAGCGTCGTGTAGCATCGACAATGAAGATGAAACGTCTCAGCGGGATTTTGAGCTATCGTGGGACGGTCGCAGTAGAAAATATAGCCGGCTGCGAGCTCGGAATTTATTAAGCTAACCAACATAGAAAATGTTTTCGAATGCATTGGAGATAGGAGAGCGAAGATTAAGATTATTTTTTGTAATAGTCATTTATCACCAGTTACTCATCACAATGCAAGGAACTAATTAATTTTTTGCGGTATAGAATTCTAATTTTAAACGACTCCTCGTGTTCCGGCTGGGGGCTTGAGAGCCAGTACTTTCTTTCTTACCTTCTTCTCATCATCGAAAACGCATCAGTGATTTCTCTGATCATGCCGATGTCCATGGGCGACGGTGACCACTTCCCATCAGGTGGTTCGTCTGCTCGTTTGTCGGATATTACCATAAATAAAGCAAAAGTAAATGTTTATTTATAAATATTATTATTTATCAAACATAGAACCAATCAAATTAGTATTTAAATTTATTCATCCAAGTTTTCTTTAATCTGTACTCGACGTCTGACACTTGTAAGTCTTTAAATTGTTGTCAAGATATAAACAGTATTCACTTATCGATAGATCGGCCGATTGAAACAGGAACAATTTATATTCATAGGAACAGCGGGTTTTTCTGGTGCATTGATCGATTGCCGACCGGTCCAAACCGGAGTGGAGCCAGCATTAGAGAATATGACGCATTTAACGTCGGAACAAGGAAGAGAAATAACAAAATGCAACTGGTAACGAATGTATCAAGTCGCTAAACAGGATCGATCCGTTAGGTGTTGGTAAAATATTAAGTTTCACTGGTCACTACCTTATTACAGTGGAACTATTTATATTTAAATAAAAGTTCTCTAACGACACAAATGACTTTCACTGTTGTATACGTACAGTATACTTAAAGCGTTATAAAAATATACTAATTATTATTGTACATACAGTATGCTATAATCATATACAATCAAGCGTATATAATCATTTTAGCCGGGGACTGGTCGGTGTAGACCTTTGATGTTACGAATATGCATAACGTTGGTGTTGACCACTTATCAACAAATTATAAACAATGAATATGTATGGAATAATTAACTTAAGAAAAAAAATGTAAAAAAACGGCTCTCAATAAAGAAAACTTTTTTGAAAATCAATTATAATGTACTAAGCTCGTCCTCTCGTTTGTTAACTATTTCATATCAAAACGTAATATACGGAATAACCTTGTTAACGTCCATTTTACCTATAATTTATAATAAAAAATGTTATATATAATACATAAATAAACGTTTACACACTCACACCACCGCACTAGGACGTCCTTGTGTTGCGGGTAGCATGGATACACAAATATGTCATTACAAACACCCATTGCCCGGAAAAAAACATTTATCTGCCACACAAATGTGTACCCCGGCCGGGAATCGACTCGGACCTCTAGCTTGGTAGGCTCGGTCACTACCAACTGGGCTATGGGGCCGTATATGCAACCGTTGCACCACAACGATTGCTTCACCGCTATTCTAAGGAAATGCTAAAATTCTAATTCCATGTTAATGAGCATACACAGTTCAAATGTTTATCGCCCACTTAAACAAACAGCTACAACCTCGTAATATGATACTCTCGAAATTTTCATTTAATATTAGTTTGGTGTAACTGAAAGGTGTTATTTTGGCAACAGATTGACGTAAATAATACTTCTCGTGCCGGTGTGAAAAATAAACCAGAGAAGTTATTAAATACGTCTTCGAACTAAAGCAAAAAGTTATATTCATTCGTATATACAAATGTTATTACAGTAAATATTTTTTACTAAAACAAAACAAATAAATTCTTATACATACAACAGAAGGACACCAGATCACAACAACTCGTTCTCATAATAAAATGAATGTTCGAAGCTTAAAGAATGAGAAAAAATCAAGTAAAAATATCATAGAACAGTTCGTTGCCCCCGACGCGGCCACGTGGCGAATGTAAACAAAACTGTTAATAAATATAAATTAATAAACATTTCTAACAGGAAACCCTTCAGAGGATAAATTTAGGAATCTGGTAGTGTTGCCAGACATAATATTTATATGAGACTTTCCATTCTTCATATTTAACTGTGAAATGCATAGGTATAAAACAACAACAATGGTTTCGTATATACAAGGAACTCAGAAGCATATCATAACCAGATTTGGTTACGGTATGGTACGGTGCGGTACTATACGGTTCTAATTTCAAAACTCCAGATAATATTTTAGGCGTACCCAAGGGGCAGTTACAAGTAATTTATTGGATAACCATTAACGGTCTTACATGAAATTGAATTAAAAATGTAAATTGATTTAGCACAATTGTCCCAACTACAATGTGAGTATGTATCAAGGAGTACGGATCGATCTTATATTTCAACCAGTATCAATCGAATATGTGTATCGCCTCCTCGCTCATTTGTATCTTGAACAAACTTCACGGTAGAGAAAGCAGTCAGCAAAAATTAACTACATTAAAATTGATTACCTTGCTATCGTTCCTTCAGGTGAATGTGAACAAAATTACAAAGAATTACAAAGGGTGGTGTCGCGAAAAAATAAGACAATAAACCACACCAATTGATCGATAAGGGTAAGCTGTCGTGCCCGTAGGTAAGTGTGGCAACCCTATAGGTGGCTAGTGGACGCGCTGGGCGCGTGTGCAAATGTTTCTGTCAACGGACGTGGAACTCAGTTGATTTAGTTGTTCGCGTGTACCGAAGTGTTTGTTTTATGTACCATTTATAACAAGGTATATGGGAAGTGTTAGCAAATCGATTGAAAGGAAAAATTAACTGATTTTCTCTTTCAAACGTTGTATCGGTCTGATTGACTAATTAGATGATTCTACCTGTTTAGTTGTTACCGACGCTGTCTCCCCTAAGGTTTTGAGTACGGTCTGTACTAATATTTCTGTTTAAACGTTTGTCTTTGAAGTTTAATTGGTTATATTATTGCGTCCGTAGACTGGAAAGGATAGCATAATAATTTCCCTGAATCGCAGACGCTTTAATACCCGCATTTCTTAATGGCATCGTATGTGCGAGTCGTTATTGAAGTTATACTACTTGTGGCGCGTTTTAAAAGAATATCAGCGTATATTCACGATGAAATGAAATGATGTAACTAACGCAGGACGTTTTTGTTGAAATTTATTATGTTACTAGCAAACTGCCCTCGCTTCGCTTCAGGAAAACTATGCCTTACATTATTTAAATAAATTTTTAACTTTTTTATAACACATTAGTATATAATACATTAGTGAAAACCGGAATGAAATCGGTTAAGCCGTTTCAGAGGTTAGCGGAAACAAACATATAGACAAAAATTCTAACAATTAAAGTAATAATGATTTTTCTCATATGTATATCGTTCATGTACAGAAAGCAATCAGTTACAATTTTATTATTAGTATAGATTTATATAACATTATTTGATCATTGATTCAATGTCGCACTTTGGTAGTTTCATTAAATTATTTAAACGCATATGAACAACCACTCAACAGATTTGAATGTTGCTTGGAGAAACTAATAGAGTGGATTATGATCTACGAAACTTTTCATCTCGGGGAAGGGATCTGTTTCCGCGGAATTAGAAAACAAAAAGTTCACATGGACATTCAATTAAGAAGACCAGTTCATAAATTAATATGTTTCTAAATCTTAGAATGAGAAAAACTAATCCGAAAAACAATATGGCTGCTATTTCTAAACTTTAGGCGTAGTTTTTCTGAAGCGAAGCAACGGACCCTCCGTACTAAGATAAAATAATTCTTGTTGATGTTGAGATGCTGTAAAGTCATGTCGAAGATCTTCGAATGACGTACGTTGTGTAGACTGCATGTATAATAATCGACGATAGGTTATACTAGCAAAAAGGCAACTTACCAAATTGTTTGGGATTTTATTTATAGTTCGTTTTAAATTACTTTTGCTATTTTAGAAATGCCTCTCAGTTATATACTTGGGTAGTAACTGTAATGTACCTGGAACAAAATAGGAAAATTATTAACATGTACCATGTACAATTTATGTTACCCGACGTTACCAATTTACGTTACGTGTCTACCAGGGTGTGACATTAAATCTTAGTATACGGTCATTTGTTCGCTTAAACTGATCTGAACGTATCTTAAGGTAAGATGCTTATGCATGTTTGAAGATAATTGTAAGGCTGCGTCCTAAATGCCTTTTCCTTATAACCGTGTCTTTCTCGTCGCATCTATGTTCCTTGTTTATAAGGGTAATAATAATTGACCACACAATAATATTCCATGTGACACACGATTTATGCATATACGATCAGACAAATACAGATAACATAAAGCAGTAATAGAAGTTTCGACCTTGCTTTCACACACAGAGGACTTGGGTTTTAATCATACGCGCACTTCTTATTTTTCTTTGTTTATAATATGCTTCGGTGAAAAAAATATTATGTACAGTGTTGCATACCAAATAAGTTGTCTATAGTGTTCTCAAGGACGTGTTCTGCCAATTGTTCTGAAATGTTCTATCCTGGGTAACGTCAATTGACATACGGTTTTTATCCTTACGTTATGAGAGAAACCCGACAGTGGGACGATTATTGGTGACGGTGACGTAACAGGTTACAAAATATACGAAAGTTAATTTTATATTTCAATGTAGCTGCAGCAGCATGAGAATAAAATTAATTAGAATTATAATTTACGTCAGTAGCAAATCGGATAACCTGGTGGTGCTCACAGCCGATAGGTCTTCCTCATCTCACGTGGAAAAAGCGTATGAGCATTGCGTACCGCTCGATATCACATCACTACAATAATATAAATGAGATTAGTTGAACTTGGAACGCAGTACGTACTTACCTACGCACGGTAACGCGATACACCTTCGTGCGAGTGGGCGGGATTGGTTTTTATGTCGTTCGTTTGCCACTGGACATGCAGTAAACATGTCTAGCAACAGCTACACGGAGGAGGCGCATTTACAACATGAACACTATTTATATCTTATACTGCTTTATATTATCACAAATATACCCTGTCGCCATGTGGGGACGAGCACCTTACACTATCATCTAACACGTGTTGAAATGCTCCGTGATCGTATATTTCACATCGTTACCACCCTCACGCCATACTAACAATCTTATTCATAGTAGTTCTTATATCATAAGTAGGTACCTACGGTACAAATTCCAACATTAGATCATTCTCAAATGGTATATCACGACTAGTTTTGGGCTCAGGTCACCTCTACGAATTAAGGGGGATTAAGGATATCTATGCCAGTCACCGGTCTGACCTAATTACCTTGTTGATTGGTTAGCAAAAAGAGTCTTTTTATTTAAAATTTAACAAAAGCTACCTTTTTAACATATTTACTTGCGTCTTAGTTAAGTAAAAGATCTTAACTTCAGTTACGCAGGATTTAACAAAAGTATGCTTACATAGACATTCTTTTGCACGGGGTTTTTTCTTTTGTCAGCCATCTGACATGTATGTGGCGCAGCTCCGCAATCCCATGTAAATGCACCGACTAACAGAAATCCCGACTGAGAAAACAATAAAATTCAGAACAATAGGTGCCATAAAACCGGCGTACTGATAACAAGCACTTCGAGTATATTAAGCGAATCTCAGACTTATGCCTCGTGTAAAGGCAAGGAATTTTGCATACGGATTTTATTATTTGCATTACCTTTTACCGGCGGTAAGGAATGTTGAACTGACGAGAATAGCGTAGAGATTCCTGGAAAACCCGAAAAAAGCGGTATAAAAAGAGGACAAGGTCGCCAGCGGTCATTCGGTTTTCTAATATGGAAACGAAGAGTTCTTTAAACAAGTGAAGTTTCTGCAATCAACGAGTGTCCGTCTACGACTATAACTATATTGCAGTGTGTTTCTAATAGTGTAATAAATCCGGATACAATTATATTATACTTAAGAAGCAATTTTTTAACTTTTTAATATCTATTTTTATAAGTATTAAGTAACGAGACAATTTGTTTATGTTTATCTGTTTATTAATTGAACGATTTATGTATATGATAATGCAGTAATTTAACGATTAGTTTAACAGCATTTTCTCGGACCGATCATTTGTTGTGAACATGAAGTTAGATTGTCAAGTTAAGTTAAAGCAATTATTTTGATAAGTTTCAATATTGTAAATAATACACTCCACTATTTCTTAATCATATTATCGAATGGCAGAAGTAACACACAAGAAAATAGTATTCTAGTAAAATTACTAATCCGTAATGCATATATATTACAAATGAATATTTTTTTAATCAACTAATTGTTCTTCGACAGAAATCCATTACAATCCAGTTACAAAGGTCATATTGAGTTTTGTTTATTAACTGTGTTATGAAAAATACTGTAAACAAACTGTGCAGATACACTGGACCCGCGATAAGCGTATGGAGGTGTTGCGGATGCTTCCGTTGCGCTGGTACCGGCGGCACCGCGCTCAGGACGATGGGTTGAGTTCTCACGCGCGGTTCTCCGTACAGGAAGCTCAAACATTTTTTTTATAAAAAGCCTTTAACCATCCACTTAGATTCGTAACGAACGTGACTTTTGTCGTACATATGATCGGTCAAAAGAATGTTGCAAATCTTTAGGTCTGCTATTATGAATAAACGCAGTTCGTATAAGAATCATATCTTTTATTCTCTTCAGATTTAAATAAACAAACTTACATATATCTTTATACTATTGAGTATATAAAAGATTTCCACTTTTAAGAAAATGTTGAATGAAGTTTTACTTCGACAGTAACACTTAGCTCGTTAGTTAAATATCTGTCGTATAGTTTTCGCCCACTTGACATTATGTGTCCAAACAACACAATATACTTAATAACTTCTACGTAATGCGTACTGCGCAAGATTTAAAGACTAGATTTCGGCCGTCCGTCAACAAACCTGCATCTCGGGGTCCGGTTACTTCATCATGTTTGTTACTGTAATGTTTCTTAAAAGTATAATTTAAATACAAAATAATAAATCACTATAATCTTTTTCTCCTTTCCAATTAACACTGTCTTTATTTTATTTCAAAGATACTAAATCCGATAAGATTTTAACCTTATGAGAATTCACTTACAATCAATTGCATAGAAATAACTTACGCTTGATTAGACCCGCTGTCCAACATTAATCGGAGTTGTATAGCTCTTATAGCAGCGCACTAAGATATGTTTTCGCTCATCAGCAACGTATAATTACTTTTGACGTTTGAGCTATTCTCCTTCATTTCCAACAAACTTTAGTATCAATAGAAATAAAGTTTATTTTCATTTAAGCGTTTACACAGGAAAAATTGTCGCTAGAGGCATGGACGTGCATATCTTATGATCTCGGGGTGTACACTGAGTGAATTCATTAGCCAGGAGGCGGTATGTGTGTAAATAGAACGGAAGCAGTATACATAAGTTATCGTGACAACCGACCAGTGTATATCGGTAAAGTAATCCGTTTTACAAGCAATAGTTTGTTTGGATTCGTTAGTATTGACCAATAAACAAGCGTGTGGGGTACGGCTGCTTAGTTGGTAGATGGGGAACGGAAAGGGTTTATAGACTGAGTTCATGTACGTTAATAACGGTACAAATAAGATTACAGTAGTACTAGCAACTATTTATTTACTAACCAGTTTCCGTGATGTTAACTAAAGTGTACAGAGAAATTTAATAAGTAATTTCAAATACGTAGGTCTTCAGTGCTTACGCACACACACACGTTCAAGCACACAAACATGCACGCTAGCATATACATTGTGATCTACATCAATTTTTAAATAATTACATTTTATTACAATTATCTACATTTTTAAATATTTTTTTCAAATAGAAACGATGATCACGGAGATTACCTTCCGCATATTCACAAATTTACAAAATTCACGCTCTCTCTCCACAATATGCGTATAGACTATATATATTTTTTTTTAAACTAGAGTATTTACTAGTTCTACTGAAAATAACCGGTAGTGTCATAATTCAAGCAATTCTATTCCTACGTTCTGCGGGTGAGGGAGTTTGTTCCAGAGACATAGGCTTAGTTACTAATTGAGACTCCAGTTCGCTGTGCAGACTACGTTCATATGTAAATAATTGTAGTTTGTGAAACTATCAACAAACGATACCATTGTTGTTATACGAACGCCTAATAGCAGATGCGTCTATCTGCTGTAATGAAACCACATATTATTTTGAAACGTAAAGTACGTACATACGTAAAACGTATGTGTACAACAGACAAAAATTCTAACAACTATTGTTTTGGGTTCTATTGCGTCAATAAAGGTCCGTAATAATGTTTTTTCTCATATATTGTTCGTATGTAGAAAGTGATCAGTTAGACTTTTATTGTGAGTGTAGATATATAGCTAGCTTTTTATCAAATGTATAACAGGAATATGTACCTTATGCTACCATTCTACTACTACGTATAGAAGACCTAGTTGACAACAGTAATGAATCATGTAACTTTAGAACTATCCTAAGCCAAAGTCTGGACTGGACATCTGACGACTTTAGGGATTAAATGAAAATGTAAACTAATCTTTCTAGTCAAAAGATATGTATGATCTAATTACAAATTTATTTAATTTTATTTAAATTTAAGTAATTTCTTTAATGTCACTGAATGCTTTTTATTATTTTTCGTGTCATACAAAGCATCTTAATAAAACACAAGCAAATATTACAAAGTATAAATTCAAATATTATTCATACATGCAAATAAAAAAATTACAAATAACGCAAATGTAATAAAATCATTTGCGGAGTAACTAGAGTGGAGATCCTACAACCTACTTCCGGGTAACAATCAGATCCAGAATACAAGGAAAAACTTGGTACTAATCAATCTATTGATCTCAAGTCTTGTGTTTCCTTTCATCGAGGTGAGTCTAACTACTTTCCGAATACACAATAACAAAAGTAGTTCAGGACCGCAATCACTGTATCATCTTCGCAAGGAAACGTCTTTGAATAACGATTCAAGCCATAAGATGAATATGTAATTTTCTTTGTCGTAAGATTGTATGAAAAGTTTTCTGATAGCGAAATTGTTAAAATAATATATCCACGTAAACAGGTATTGCTCCGAAAACGATGTATATCCATAAATGCAAAGAGGAGGTGAGGGATTTCAAGAATCAGCAGCAAACAGAAAAGAAAACACTTTCACGACTGAGATGCAAATTTGTGCAAATATTTCAATTGTAGCATCGCTATAAAAATCAAACGAAAGTGAACCTTGTATTTCAAAAAACTGAGTTTAAATTCAAAGCGGTTGAATTTGACATAAGCCGTTGCAGACGCTCAATCGAAACAAAACTGCACTGTTTGTGATGATTCAGCAGTATAAAAAATGCAGCAATGAAAAACGTACCCCGCTTTAAAAATAGAAGCGTGCGCGAGTCATTTTTAAGGGTGCTTGAGGCTTTGTGCCGTTTTATCTGCGAGACGAAGCCTCTTCAATGCGACGTCAGCTTGGGGGTGAGACGATACAGGACCGGAGTGGATCGGAGCAGGGTTGACGACCGCCTAGTTGTCGTAGGTCGGAAAAATCGCTATCTATGACTTGAGCGTTCCGACATCGCGTTGCTATGCGTTTTGTTTTTGTGATAACACTTTGTCGTGCTAAACCGTGTGCGTAAGTGTCTATTGTCGAGGATTTTGAAGCAGCGCCATAGAATTTATTACAGTTTTACTAACAGAGCCTTCTGTAATACCGACGTATTAAAATTAGTAAAAATTAAACTTTAGCATTAGTTGTTGAATTACTATGGGCACGTGTGAATATGTAAGTAAAATAGTTAAAAATATGAAAAGCATCCTTTTTCCCACTTAACTCGTGTGTTTATCACATAACATATTTGATAAAAACACCATCAGGTCCATAAGAATGAAGCTTTTTTATTAACACAAGATAAAATTTATCTTTTTCTACAAGCTTTGAAATAGTCTTCAGATTGATGGAATATGACAAAATTCAATGTGTTAAATTTGAAAAAGATAAATTCTAAATTAACCATTATATTTCATATTGTTATAATTTTAATCTTGATCTCTGTCTATATAATTTTTTATATCGTATTAAAAACAAAAAGTACGTAAGAATGTACACAACCGTACGCCTATTTGTGTGCCCGCCGTTGTTTGTGTGTGTAATATTGTTTAAATACGTCATATAAAATATTTGCTCCATTTAATTAAATTGACGCATGTCAGTCAACCTGTTATGTTAGACATAGATCTAAATAGCGATGAATTTAAATTTAAAGTACCAATACGACATAATTAAAATTTAATATAAATTGCATTTGGAAAATCATTTTAAAACGGCACAATATTGTTATTATTAAAATGTAATATTGAAATTTTAACTAGGTAGCGCTGTCAATTCCTAAAACTACGTGAGATATTTTAATTATTAAACGAACCTTTTATAAATGTACTAGTTCAGTTACATAATTATTATAAAATTAACTTACTAATTGACAGAACTTGTTTTATCTATTTGAATTATTAAAACGGTAACAGGACTCGCCGTGTGTCAATAAATTAAATTTAATGGCACCGCATAAATCTCCCGTGCATATTTATTGATATCCGAATATATTACTTTTATAACTAACCGAACCAGCTGTGTATCAGTTTGCAAAGGTTTTCGAACAGTCGCTATAGCGATAAGTCCGTCGCCGCGCCGTCACCGCTATGTATTCACGAGCACACATTCTTCATAAACTGTTTATATATTATTAAAATGCCGTATAAAAATAAGTGAACGGTCACACACTTACACCCTCGCTCTAGGATTGTCTGTGTTACATTATCATCCACCAATGAAACATCACAAATACCCACGACCCAAAACAAATATTTATATGTAACGCGTCTGCCATGGCTGGGACATCTTAGCCGGGACCTCTAGCTTGGCAAGCAGCACTAAAGATCGAGGGGTACGTGGTCCGCATATATCTATCCAACCATTCAATTGTGTTGATAATGTTTTGGACGTACATTCTTGAGTCCATTCAATAGGTATTACAACTAACTTCGTTCATTGGTCTTTGATCTATCAATGGTCGAGTATTTTGATTTCATTTCGAATTTAAATTAAGGAATTTATGTATAATTACTTAGGTACTATGTAATCAGATGATTTTACGTTATATACTTAAACAGTATTCAATATTTATTGAATGATGAGGCGTGGATCGCTCGTAGCACTCACGAATAGTCCACAGTAGTACACACAGACACAGAGTTGTAGTTAGTAATAGTAGTGTTCATTTACATTTATATTTTGTATGATTTAATAATTAAACAAGTGCTAAAATTTATTATTATAACAAAATACATACTCTTGGATTCTTTGGAAATTTTACATTCCCATCACCGTCTTTTGCAATGCTTAATATTTTTCATATTTCATTAAATTATACGTTAAAACAACATTATTTAAACGCTTAAAACGTTTATTTTGTTAAGCACTCATATTTTTGTGTTCGTTTCTTTTTTTTATAAACATAGATTATTAATTAAACTTCGAAATGAACTCGATTTACATTAATAACAAATAGATAATGACACACATTTTCGAGTTAAATTCATTACATAGGACTTTCTATATTATTAATGCTAAGACGCTTTAGTTATTCATGGGTCAGGGGAATGCTGACTACTTACGTACCGGGAGTACTGCATGCCTCTCCTACATTATTATTTGATAGAGCAATTAATAATACAATAAAAAAATTAATTTACATACATAAATCTAAATGATATTACACACAACCTTGAATTGCGTCTGAAAATGTTATACCACAACAAAATTGACTCTCCAATCGATCTGTGATGAATAGTCATGATTGACTTGACCTCGACGGCAAATAATATACAGGATGTAGCACGTACCAACACATTACAGGAAAACATTTTGCCCTCGGAAGGATCACTCTATGTAACATAAGAAGAATCTGTGTAATTTAAATATTTTTTGCAAATTTTAGACTAATTTTTTTTCTGTACGTCTGTTAGCTCACGTATTAAGTGGTAACCACTGAATATGTTAAGATGGAACTTGGTATATTTCTGAATTATATTGTATATCATAACCTACGGGTACATTAAATTAATCACATTACATGGTTCTGTTCTCATGGATTAGAAAATAATGGTAAATATATAAGTTGTTTTTGGAGCTATTGCTAAGAAATAAGTGTGTAGAAAAAGCGACCCCTAACACAATAAAGGAAATTGCTGCTGATTCAAGCACTGGTACTAGGTATTATTCATTTGTAAACGTAAAGCATAAGTTTTCTAAAATGGCATGAGAACGAGTTACTAGGTTGTAATTAAGTGTTGTAAGTGCCTAATGTTACGAAAGAACATCGGAAGTACAAATCGTGATGTAACCTTATAATTTCGATACCTTGAAGTTGTTAATTGTATTACGTGAATGTTAAGGTTCATTTAATTCAATAGCTAAGATTGACTAATTGGTAGTGATGTCAGTAGTAATCTTATTAGATGGTCAAAGTAATATTATAAAATTAGTAGTAAAAGGTGTATTTCATTATTTTTAATTGTTTACCTATTAACCTTGTCAAAAAGCATTGAATAAGAAAACGCTAAATTAAACACACGCTGCGTAGGGTATGCTAGGAGCAAAGACATTTTTACACCATCACACTGTATAGCGTTTGCAAAACACACACACGAAGGCAAGAAAAGCAAAAGCTGTGCGACAGATATATAACTATGAAAATCACGAGGTCAAAGCGTACATTAATATAAACTAGCATTTGAAATATTATTTGAGCAATAGCGACGTACACCGTCTATTATTTACACAGCAGGCGAGACGAAGAAATATGGAGAATAAAAGAAATAACTTGGAACACTCGTAGTAGCGAAACTCGCACCCCGTTGAGCGTCCGTTAGCGAGAAACATTATTGTTATACGCGCCATGTCCGACGGCTTTAATGGCGGGGCATTTGTAAAATATTATTTAATACTGACTGCAACAAGATTCTAGGTCACATAAATTAGTGTTAATGAAAATGTTGTTTGTTACTTTTATAATAATTAAGTAAAAAGACGATTGCAGCAGAATGAGAAAAAATAATTTTCATTAATTCAAGAAGTAGTGGACATTTATAGAAAGATCAGACTAATTCTTAGTTTGTTCTTTATTATATTTACTCTTTGATCAAATATGAATTTTATCGGTATTGAAGTACTTGGTAGAAAGTTGAAATCGTTGATATCGTTCTACCAAGATGCTTCAAAAAGATTTGTTTGGTATTTTTTACATTGAAAGTTTATGCAGCGAATTAAATTAAGAGCTTATTCTAATATTAACTTACTATTGACTTCCATAGGACGTTAAAGCTCAAATGTCATTTTCAAAATTAATTCCCTTGGACATTACTTTGCAAGAGATTCAAACTTGAATTTATTACGATGGCACGTACAGGGCCGTTTCTACGCAACAAAAGGTACGCTCGCAGCAGGAGTAAATTACAAGTACGGCTTTGTACCCTGGTCTTTTGTTGTTGTGAACCCTAGTGTTTGCAACAATACTGGAAGCCCTCTAACTTTTCTGATAGGGTGTATAAGTGTACCTTAGGGCGTGAGGAACCCTTCACTCTAATAACGTTCATAAAAATGTGGAAGGGCAGGGGAGGATCAAGTTTTTCCATGGTATTTTATATGGCTCTTGTCTGCACTAACTGTGTAGAGGACCAGCACTTTGTACGATTTTCAGGCTTTCACGAGGATCCCCCGTGAGCATTATTATTATTAAATAGCATTAAATACCACTGAATGGTAATAACCAAGTTACACACGAGCTGGAATACAAAACATTATTAGAAACATAACCGGACACATTTGTGATTATCAATTTAATTTTTGTTGACATAACGAGGTTGACGAAGCGAGAGTAAATGCCATGGATTTTCGTGAATTTAAACAAAATGTTATTCAGGTGTAATAAAAACTGCTAGAGCGTTATTTCACTATAAGACATAATATACAAGGAAGCGTCATGTAGAAAGTAGATAGATGTAGTCAATTCGATTATCACATTGAGTTTTCTAACATGTAACAGTTGATACATAGACGCCATTTTCTTAATAGTTTATCAAATGATGAAATCAACAACTCATATTGCAATAAATTTGAATGTTACATATATTACCTTGAAGTTATAACATGTTTATGAAATGTATGGTAACAAAGAACGGCAATAGAAGTATAACAATAAATGAAGCTATGATAATGAAATGGCCAATCATTGGCATTAAATATCGAGACGACTTAAATCGAAGGTGCGATTCTTGTAACTGTAAGTAAAGTAATAATACAAGAACAGAAAATTTTATATCTATTCTGCAAATAAATATTAAAATAATATGAACTGTATTTAAAAAAAATAATCTAATGTTGCATAAAGAGACTCATAGGGTTTTGGTATAAACACGTAACTTCTACTCGATAGTTTGAATTGTTGACTGAGGCAAGGAACATACTATTTCTACATCAAGCATAAACAAAAGATAATTCCTAACAATCCCAGTACTAAAATACACTATTACAAAGTGCACATTATGAGGTAACCGAAGCCGCCGACGGATATGCAACAGGAGCACGTTGGTCACCTATTTCTGCATCTAAAATAAACCTGCGCTCGTAAACAAACATCTACGGATCTCATAAACCACGTACATGGTGTAACATGTTCACCAATTATAAGGACCTGATTAATGTCTATTCAATTAACGAAAACACTATCTTCTTAAAAATGCCTCTTTTCTTCTCCTAACGTAGTATGCGATTCTTAATACCCGTCTTGAAATTTATTGCAAAATAATTTTATATTTTAATGTTTTGAATAGCTCCATGGAAATAATCATAAGGCAAGAAACTTTACAAATACTGCGGACGTTCCAGTGTTATTATAGATAATGTAAATTTTAAATCAAATAAAATATTTTTTATTGTTTTAATTACTATATCGTTAGAACATAACTTAAGTAATTTTGTCATTCCACAACACAGGGAATCCTAGTGTGGGCCCAATGTGAAACCTATTGTATTTCGTCTATATGTACTTAAAGTAAAATTAAAATTAAAAAAATTAAATTAGAAGAACATTTAAGGACGACATGAAAACCTAAACAGTGACAAAACTAAGGTTTCATATCCATTTTATTTATTTAATGATATTAACAAAATTAAAATTTTCAACAAGTAACAACTTAATTATATTGTAAACAAGTTTTACGTTCAAAATCCACGACGGTGATGTATATTAATAAAACATTTTTATTTTATTTCTGCATTGTGATTTGATTATACCGCACCGGGAAAATATGATTTATTACTAGTTCCACGGATAGCGGAAACAGCGCTGGTGTTTGTTATAACTACTGTTACAATTATTTTCCGTTGCGGAAGTACTACTAACCGTTATCGAATATAGCGGAAAATTTTCTACATAATTGCATCCACATCAATTTATGTTGCATGCGCATCGTACCTACACCAGAGCACTGAACCTAATGAAGTCATATCTTAGTTTAGAGATAAGATGCCATAAAGTATTTTCAGAAAAAAATAAAAAAAGATTATCTTTACTTAATGAAGAAAACCTTAAAAAAAAGTGGTATCGATATTTTGGACTTACCATAAAAAAATCTTTAAAAAGACTAGATTTATTTATAAGTTTTTACATATTCTTTATTTTATTGCATTGCTTTATATTTACGAGTTTACGGCACATGTAACAATTAGTGCAAAAAATATATTTATTTCTCTGACGAATAACAATAAACCGCATAATTCCTATTTTTAGAATCATTGCAATACTCCGTTGTGACTCACGACAGTAGTAAAAGGTCTGAATGTGAATTCGATTCGGTTTTATAAAAACTGATGTGCACCCAAACAGTAGGCAATAGGGTTGCTTTCAGGTTTTAAATTCCCGAGAGAATTATTGTATATGGCAATAAATAATAATGGATCTTCTTTGGCCTTGGAGAAATTAGTCAGCGTCTAACACGAAGCAGTAAATTGTGGATTTATGCTACAAGATGACAAGACTAATACATAGCGAAGGTATTAACTATAACTTAGTAATGAAAAGTTATATCAAGGGCAAGAAATGTCTATCCGATTATACTATACGATTACAAACGGAAGCAGTCAACGACAACAGTCTATTTGAAGAAGAAATGTTGAGATGCATCTTAAATGTGAGAGGAAAACGGAAAAAGAGTTCCTCTCTGAGGATCTTCACTTCCACCCAACTAACGCTGGAAGAGGGCCAAACTTATTTTAAATGTAACAACGTGTTGAATAACATATGCCCAGGGGAAATTTCTCACGCCCATAGAAGCTGTTCGAATGGATATTTATAAGAAATCCCTAATTTTTATAGTATACATAATTCATTTATTATGATAATCGCAATAAAAAGTTCTTTAACAATTTGCAAATATAATATATCCACGAGTATATGAGCTAAACTTAACAATGAACAAACATATAAGAAACTCCACAAGACAATGTCCTTAACATTGCAGACGTTATGGCATCCGTGTTAAATAACAATTAAATTGTTATGATCAAATATCATATGCAATTTCGTGCAGTAATTATTTAAAATTTTCGAGCTGAAATTCAATTTTAGCGAGTCGATTGAAATATTTTTCAATATTGTTTCTTTTGTAAAGACGTTTGTCATTCATTATTAATTACAGTAAAAAAGAATGGCATACATGACAAGACAAAATGCTACCGTCAATGGCTCTTGACAGTTGTATTGAAGCGAAGCCTAGGTAGATTTCTTTCTTACGTGCATCGCGAAATGAGTGGAGCAGCAGGTCGAATAAACTCTTAATTTTTTTTACATAATATAATCCATAAACTCTTAAACTTTAGAGCTGAATTCGTGTGGAGTTTTTAAAATCGTACTACCGACTTCGCTGTCGACGGTACAAGGGTAAGACATTCGATGAACGTCACTGAATTTTTTGCGCATCTGCAAGTCTTACATATTTGGAGTTACCTTCATTTTATTAATTTCTCATTCGGCCCTTATTGGTGAGTCTCATTGTTTATACTGCCGATAAAAAAAAACTTGTATTCGTAAGAAGATCACAATCGATCACTGTAAAGCAATTTTAAATATTTGTATAATATATTACCCGTTAAATATGCATGCGTATGACACAGTCCTTATGAAGATAATTATCCCGAGTGTGCATAATGATATTACTGAGAAATGTGCTAGACCATACGTGTTATGATTCTATAAAGATTGAGTATCTGACGGTTGCCTCAATAAAATTTATGCATGGAATAAGGGAAATAAAAACGTTAAGTAATTAGTTAATAGTAGTAAGGCCATCAAGGAATATAAATCTTTATAACGTCGGGCAACATTTTTTGGAATTATTAAACTTAAGAATAAAAAATATCTTAAATTTAATTATGTGTACGGTCACTATTTCAATGAGAGCTAACAGGCAATAAAAATTTACTAAACACTCAAAGTAGTAAAACAACAAAATGAAAAAAATTGAATGAGCCCTCAGCCGATGATTGCGAATTCACAGAGATGCGCATGCGCAGGTGGGAATCAGGAAGGTGGCAATTTGCAGGCGATGCTAATTGTAGGCTTAATGGCTCAATTGCCTCTGATCGTCGTTATTAGCTGCGATGTTACGAGTACAGGTCCATTCATTAACAGTTAGGTGCCACAATCATGGCTATAAACTAAATAGATATTATGTTTAAAAGTATAGTAATGTAACGAAATGTAAATTAATATTTTTAGATAACTCTTGAGTAGGATCGATGGTTGCAGCTTTTAATAAACTGTATACCATTTTATATGTTAAAGTTAAAGGAAATTGTTTCATTTCTACTAAAATATTTCATCCGAAACTTAACTGTTTATATTTAGAATTAGCAAATTTCATTGTTGCCTTAATCGCGTATGTATCCGCGTATGTATTGATAAATTTTTCATTCCATACATTCATCTTCAATATAAAAATATATTCGTTTATACGCGTTTAATATTTGAATTAGATTAATGAAGAAGTCTCTGTGTGTACCATAAATTTGTAATTACTGTTAAGATGCTAGCTATTTAAACTAATTGTAATGATTCGATTGTGAATCTGAACCTTTTTGGCTGTTTCACATAATCTTATAACGGTCTAGATCAATGATTCCCAAAGTGGTCTATATCGACCCCTAGGGGTCTATGACAACAAGCAAGGGGTCTACGTCAGCGAAAAAAAATTTGGGGGTCCATGAAATTAAAATGGGGGTCCACGATAGTGGATCTCAA